>JAANDG010000147.1:0-237500 GCA_036852015.1 Pelodera strongyloides | reverse complement strand
GGCAAAGAGAGAAAGAGAGAGAGATAAAGAGAGAGAGAGAGAGAGAGAGAGAGAGGAGGAGGAGGACATATCATCCGTTTATCGGAGAGAGAGAGGAGGAGGAGGACATATCATCCGTTTATCGGAGCTACAGTAAATCATCTAAAGGTCTAGACCCTCTTCCGTGTGAAGAAGTGCAATTATGGTGAGAAAGAAACATCGCGGATAATTAACGCGACGTCGTTATTAAAATGGACAGTTTTTGCGTTCCGTGCAAAGGTCTAGTGGCCAATGGTTATGTGCCCAGACCAATACTTTTTGAAACACCGAAAGCTAGGTTTAATACGGAAAATATAAATGAGCTCCCAACCCGTATGCCTCATCAATAGCGTTTTGTGTTGTGAGGACTGAGGACTCATGAGTAAGAGATGACGGGTTCGAATCCGGCTGGGGCTGTGTTTTTGCGTAGAGCATTCCGTATGTTTAATAATATGATTTATTGGTAACCAAAGAGAAACAGCATGCAGGGTAAAAGTAACTAAGTCGACCAACAGGAACCCTAAGATACGGCGCTTCACAACGCACTTATACTGAAGTTTGCTGAAGTGACGAGGGACCAAAATGATGGTGAAAGGTAATTCCTTATAGACAAAAGTATTACACGAAAACATGCCGTGTTTTATAAGCACCCACATCTTTGGGTTTTCTTTGGTCCTTACAGCCTTATTATCATACCAATAAAGTGTTATTTATTATTAAATGAAGACGTCGAACATTCTACCATCTGCATGTTGTAGAGAAAACTTCTCAGACATTTGCGGAACAAGTAAGAAGCTTTGGATGCGATGTTGAGCCACCCTTGGATAAATAAGTACCTTTTAATGTACATAAAGGACTAAAGTAAAGAAGACGTTGTTATGTATAAAAGCTTACGGTTATCCTACCTGAACGGTACTATGCCTATGGAGCACTTATTACGAATACGAATAAATTAAGGGGACTTAGTGACCAAGTACACTCAAAATTACTATGCCGTCTTAGGCTAAGGGTTGCCTTTTGATTATGAGATATTCCTGTAATCGATAAACCGTTATTACTAATGTTGATCGGGGAAATCCCTGGAAAGTAGACTCATACTGGGCTACCCTGTCGTTGTATTTTAGCGTTTTCACTCTGATGAGGTGTGCCCATCGTAAATAGAAAGATTGACATTTATTTGCGACCTTTTATTGCTCTTTATAAAGGATTTATTCACATTTTTTTTCCTTTTTTACTGTAGACAGGACTTCATTAATGTATGGTTTGGGCGATGTACACATAAGATGCGCAACCGTGAAACACATCCAGCCTTTGCCGGTTTTTGAAACGCATATTGGACTACTCGACTATTGCATTCCCATGTGTTGTATGCAAATGAATATAATTAGTATAAAAAATCGCACAGTATTGCGCAGTTTGCATAGTACTTGAGAATACAGCTCCCAACAAACGTTTCAAATTTCAAAGTCCGGATGCTATACCGCTTTAAAGGGACTTACATAGGTCGATCCAGCGTGGTTTGGTAGAGCAAAAATGCCACACAAACTTGGGTTACTGGCCGTTTTCATACTTATACGTATTTTTAGCTCGAATGCACTACCCGAGAATTTACAGCATAATGATGTTTGTGAGCTTACCATAAAATTTCAGTTTACGCCCTCAAAACTTCAAAACAACCCTTTACAATTATGTATCCCTTTGCATAAAACAGTGTTGAAACTGAAATGTTTCATTTCTACTCGAATGAGACAAAAACTGTAAAAAGTAGGGGTGTTCAATTGTAAAATATTGTAGATAAAAGGTTGTAAAGTCTCACTTGAATACAAGGGCACGGTAGTAATAAATCTGTCAATTTGCACTTAGAAAAGATAGAAAAGTGGTAATGAATTGGAGTTATAGACCTAAAAGTACAAAGTCTCCGGCATTCGTTTTTTCAACACTATGCTATGCATTTCTACTGTCTATGGTCTATGGTAGAAACTAGGGTATCGGTATCGCTACGTACAATCAAGCAAAGCCTCCAAGAAATTAATATGCAGAATTTCTCCCGGTTTACTTATACATTTATTATCCGTACAAAAAATATGGAATTGTGTAGATAAGATGTTCTTGAATTGAAATACTTTTTTAACTTTTCTAAAAATGTTATGTACCCCTTTTAAACAACTTTAGTATAGCCTGTATAAATCATATGTTTGTCATATCATAAATTCCTAGTGAAAGAAGTTTAAATAGTGAATAATAAATCTCAGTTGCTACCTTAAAGCGGTAGCACACCCGGTTTTTGTAGCGTAGGTTGTCCAATTGGATTCACATGGTACGTGTAAAGCGGTAGTCCACATATGATACGTGTAAAGCGGTAGTGCACCCGGTTTTTGTAAGTTGCACACACTATATGAGGAAAATGAATCTAATTACAATCGCGCAGTATCGCGCGGTAAATTGCACATACTTGAGTACGCAGCATACCACGTACAACGTACGTTTCAAAGACCGGTTGTTATATCGCTTTACACGGGTTCCGGATATAGGTGCCTCATAATTTTGGAAAATAAACTCCATTTTTTTGTCCGTTCGCTCTCGCCGTTCTGTTTAATCAGACGACTTTCGCCTATTGTCTACCAACACATTTGGCTCGCTAATTTTGTCGCAAAAAAGGAAAAATAAATAAAAAAGGGAACGTGTTGAAACGTTCAAACGAATCGCACAGTCTTGTGATATATAGATATTTTTGATGTTTCAAAGTCATCATCAGTCTTGTTTTCAACGTGGTTTGATAAGTGCATTCCGTTTTGTGTCGTAAGGGAAAACAATTTGCATATGGTGCATGAGATTGCAGTTTTCCGGACTATGCTTCTCGGCCGTTTATGAATCTATGCTTGTGAACCGTATGAATTCTCTGCAAAACGATATGCTCCTCTCGCCAGAATTGCACGTAAATTTGCATATAGTTCTCGGAAATAAAGTTCCCGAGCATAAGTTTCAAAACCAAGTGTCATACCGCTTTGATAATTTCAATAATTCACCCTAGTTTCCCTCATTATCCTCGTTGCAATCGTTTGTTGAACCATGCAAAAACTTTACTTTTACGAGATTAATGAAATAATGCGAAATAATGAAACCTTTTCTCGAGCAAGGCCGTTGTAATTCCCTAATCTCCTTTTAAAACAGTGTCATCTCGACAAACTGTCAACTTTTTCATAATGGCACAACCGTTTTTTGCCATTTTTGGCGTTTTTTGCCGGTGTTTCGAGGTACGGACCTTGGCGTTTTTTTTCTACAAAAGTCAAGCGGCGTGAAAGGAGTGTAGCGCGTATCTTACATGGTGATCTAAGGCCGCGGAATATAATAACATCTTTGGTATTTAACGCTTTTTAAACCACTTTTTATGAGGAGAACGAGGGCGTTGATTTACGAAATGAGGTGCCGGTAATGCGGTCGTTAACGGTTTGCAGTGGTCAGATTGCAACTTGTATTTTGTTTAAACGTACTACCTTGTTTTGCAACTTGCTGTGTGAATATGTGCGTGTGTGTGTGTTTGTGTGTGTGTGTGTGTGTGTGTGTGTGTATATGTGTGTGTGTGTGCATGAGAGGGTGTGTGTGTCTATGTGTGTGTGTGTGTGGTGTGTGTGTTTTTTTTTTTTTTTTTTTTTTTTTTTTTTTTTTTTTTTTTTTTTTTTTTTTTTTTTTTTTTTTTTTTGTGCGTGTGTGTGTATGTGTGTGCGTGTATCCCATGCGAAGCTTCCATAATTTAGCTGCTGAACGACATTCTTTCTCCGACTTTATTACATGCTTGAAAATTTGGTCGTTAGGTAAAGTTTCAAAGATTCTCCGAAATATCCTCAGTGGTTTCGGATTACCAAGAAACTGTTCACGGCGTCTCTGGTGTCTCTCTACTTCACAGTGTCTAAGGTCAATCTCTCGCCACCGTATGCCTAAATGTATCGGATGTGCTTTAATTTTTTTAGCGAACACTGAAGTCTTTTGCAACAGTGAAAAAACTCGGCGAGTTTTCCACAGTGTTGCAAAAAAAAGAGAGAGAAAGGCAGAAAAAGAGCATGGCAGATCATATAACATATATATGAATTGCGCTCAAGGTAGAACACACAAGAATTTTTGAGCCTTTGTAACTCTGCGACGACAGTTACCAAATGTTTATTTGTTATAGAAAGTCTTTTTTTTTGTTTCCTCGGCCTTTCATTCACTCTCAATCGTACGTAGGTTCAGAATTAGGCAGAAGAATTTTTCCAAAAATAATCAAAAGTCAATGTTTCAAAGTTTCAAACTCAGGCACGAACTGAATGTGAACTTATTTTTGTCGGTTTTCTCTCATTGATAAAGTGTTGTGCACATCTATGTCCTCCGTCACCCTGTTCTCATGGATTGACTTGTTTTTAAACCGATTTTTGTTTACTGTTTTCACAAAATTTTCTTTCAGGTTGTTAATTCCAGATGACATCAAGTCAGTCAACAGTTCAATGTAAACGCTTTCTGGGGATTAGCAAACGAATACCCAAAGGTAGGGCTTTATCTACACTTACGTCTATCACTGAGCACGATGGAACCTGACCTGGAACAGTGATGAGTTATCTAACGCTTTTGTGAGTTAGAAAATGGAAACGATTTAAAGGAACGCAGTCACGATAAATTTGCCATTCTTATTTGATTTTCATTAAATATAGGAAGGTGTGAAGGAAGATATGGTACCAATATGAAGTTTGCGTGAAACGAACTGAGGGAGATAACTCACTGAGAATGGGAGTTACTGGTTAACAATATATTGTGAATGAAAGCAATTGCCCGTATTGCGGCCGAGATTGAATACCCTGCAGTGACAGCATATCACAATTGTCTAACACTGCAGGGTATCTTATTATATTATAATGAGCCTTTGCCCGGACAATTACGCATCTACTGTAACTGTAGTCGAGTAACTCCCATTCTCAGTGAATTCTCTCCCCGAGTTTGTTGGTATCGAATGTTTTCTCATAGCTTCCTATATTTGATAAAAATTAAATAAAAATTTCGAAAATATCGTGACTGCGTTCCTTTAAAGCGAAATGCTAGCCCCTTTCGAAAATTTGCATATGATAAGCAAATCCTATGTATCCTATGCTAATTTTGCGCGGTTGCCGTGGGCGATCGCGCAAAATTAGCATAGGATACATAGGATTTGCTTATCATATGCAAATTTTCCAAAGGGGCTAGCATTTCGCTTTAAGATGACGGTCACATTATTTGCAACTTAACGCAGCAGAGTCTTCAGATGTAAAACGTCACTGTGGTATCTGCAGACAACACGGTGAAATTGTTGAGACACGGGGACATAATTGTCCCAGACGGGATTGCGAATGCGAGAAGGTAAGTTTCACTAACCATGGTGTAGCTAACAAAAATCCATTACCAATTTGTCGTACCGGTGCGGTATGACGTCGATAGACATGACTATTATTAGCACCAATTTGTCGTGTGAACATCTGTGAGCTATTTATTAAGATTCGAATCCCATCATACTAAGCCAAATATGCAAACTACACTGCAAGGTTCGTTGTAACAAATGAAATGAAACAACCATTCGTAACCATTTCCATAACTTATCTGCTACATTAACTTATGTCTGATTAGAAAAGAAACTTGACTACTAACTTCCCACTTTCAGAAACTTGACTACTAACTACCAACTTTCAGTGTGACCTCGTCAGACGTCGTCGTAGTCTCATGTCCACGCAGATCCGTTTACGGCGGGAACAGGACAAACAGTTCCAACGGACGTCAAACAAGGATGATGCAGATATTGTACTAGCTCAGCAAGATCTTCAGACTGTAAGAACGTTTGGGAACTTTGTAGTAGTGAAACGCGTTCGTCTTGGCACTATAAATTATTGGGATGATGGAGGGATTGGGAGGTTGGTATACTATGATATATAACAGTAATTCAGCTTCTGCGACGCAGAAAGTATTTTCCCCATACTAATAACGAGTCTCATTGCAGGTGAACACTTGTTACGTGTGCCAGAAATGCAAAAATCATGGAATATTAAAATGGAAAAAGGTGATTTTTTTAACTTCTAAGCGAATATTGACATATTCACTGATGTCCAGCTACTTTCTTAAAATTATTTTTATTTTTAAATTTGACATGAATTCCTAAATATGGTTCTACCGATACCGACACCGCATACCGTTTACAGCTCCCCGTGTAAACCAATGTTTTAGGAGCACAAGAAGAACTGTGCTTTTGCAAACTGTGATTGTGCTCAATGTATGCTAATTGACAGCCGACGAGCGATTGACAGGACTATCAAAGGAGGGAGGAATACGAAAAATAGAAGTAATCAGGAGGATGAGATAAAGAATAATAATAAGGTAAGCATAGTGCCACGACAAAGGTTTTGTTAGTGTAGTGCTGGCTGAGTAACACCGGCGAAGATCTGAGGCCGTATTCACCAACACACAGGGAGCCCTCCCTGGCCTCCTCAGAGAGCTAAAGAGTGCTTAGGTGCAGAAGGGATTCAGAGGACTCGTGAGCCTAGGAAGGGCTCCCTATGTGTTGGTGAATGCGGCCTCAGTTCCCTAAACAGAACAGCGGGCCCACAACAATGATGTGATCGAACTGTGTCGATTGCTTATTTGTGCAGTCAAAATAAAAAGTGAATGGGATAGCAGCGTGAATTCAAGCAATTATCATATATATCTTTTAGCAATTGGTTCTAATATTAGTTCAGTAATCAATAATTAATATAAATGTTATATATTTTAGGGTGAATCGCATCCTTTGTCTCCAGTCCATCAGCGATTAGGAGAAAGAGAGTCGTCATCAAGCTCGTCTTCTTTAGAAGGTAAAAAGAAAACATAAATGATCCAGTGTACTTCAGACTTCAGAGAGTTTGAATATTCCTTTTTTACATGCTTTTTTCAGGCTTATGCATTACAGATTTAGTTATGCATTATTGCTTACTGTATTTTAAACCAGCCGGCTACGCAGCCTGAGGCGGCTTTCCATGCTTATACAACGTCTGCATCGTAGATGAAAAAAAATCTTTACGAATGAAGACATGCATCGTTCTTTTACATGAGTTTATTCTCCCTGAACGGCGGCATTCTTTCATGTCCAAAGTGGAACAATTTATTCGAATTACAGTTCCGTAACGTGAGTGTTAGCGCACGCTACAGTTACTCTTTTATATAATAAGACGTTTAGACAAGACTCCTCCTCCACGTTCAAGTTGCTTGATAACGGCCCTGAGAGCCCCGTCTTCTAATCAACATACGACTCCGTCAAAAATACAGCCAAATGACGAAATGCAATTGGAAACAAGCTTCTCGCCTGTAATGCCCTGTCCATTCAAGTTTCAAACTACGGTAGGTTTTATTTTAAAGTTACAGCAATTATTTAATGCCAGTATACTAACTCGTCTGTAACAACAGTTCAGCCAACATTCGCAGTTTTGCATTATAACTAGGTTAATTATAACGGTACCGAAAAGGTCATAATTGCTAATAACATAGCAAGAAACAGAAACTTACCTACTCCAAGCCTCAACTACATGATGTCTAATTGTTTTGTTCTTCTTACCCAATAAAACAGAAATAGCGGTGTATAATTGCTAACTGCATACCATCATGCTGAGGCCGTATTCACCAACACGCAGGGAGCCCTCCCCGGCCTCCCCAGGGAGCTAAAGAGTGCATAAAGCCTAGGGAGTGCTCAATGTGTGTTGGTTGAGTACGGCCTCTGATTACAATTACTGTGCTCCCACGCAAATAGTACATCAGCGTTCACTTCACGAGGACAATATGATTGATGATCAGAAATCGAAATTATATTCTCACGATTCTGTTAATTTTGCTACATAACGACCATTTGCACAGCTCTGTGGTTTGCCACACCTTTTTTGATGTTTTGTATTTGTCCTGAAAAGGGAGACTTCAACGGAACATAACAAATCAACATATGATCAACGCCGTTCGCCGATAGCATCCGGATGGTATAACATCCGGATTAGCTATAACATCCGGTTTTGGAAACGGATTTTGAATCCTGCATTCCCCTGTAGTTTATTCAAATAACTGCGCGATTTTTAGTCCAATTGCATTCATTCGCACAATTCCAACAAATGGTAATGCAATTGTCCAACATTTGTTTCAAAAAACCAAGTGTTATATCGCTTTAACTATTGGTCTGCCATATAAAATAAAAAGGGAGCCTAAATGACTTCACCAAATTTAAGACTGTTGTTTTATCGTTTATTTCAGATGCCTCCTTTTCTACCGCTGAGTTGTGTTCTAACGTCAACATCGGGATTCGCAATGTTCCCATCCTGGTCCAATCCATTTTTAAACGTTCATCACTCCATTCTGCCGCCATCATTATTTCTTGTCCCGCCTACCGTAGCCTCGTTTCCAATTCAAACTGCCGGGCTCCACGGACTGCCCGTTCCAATCAATAAACCACGCCCATTTTCGAAATTTGACGTTCTGTCTTTGATTAGCTAGGGTTTGTGCAATTCGAAAAAAAAATATATATATATATTACTCGACATTCCTTTGATAATGATTGTTCTTTATGCTACGGTTGAGTGTTTGTTTCCTCATTAGCTTCATTACTGCTGCAAATAAATAGTACGGGTGTGTATTCATAGAGCTCAATTGGTTTTACGTGAGGGTTTTTATGAAATGATATATATGTGGCTTTCGTGGATAAATTGTCTTTTACTGCTGAAACCATCGACGTTTCAATCTTGTCTGCGATATGGATCAACATATGTCTATCTTGTTACAACATGGTCAACTTGTATGTTTCAAGTCTATTCTGATACATATATTGTTATACTAATTTATGTGTTTAGTCTATCTATGATGTTTGCCATTTTACTTTCGAAACAAAGCAACTAGTTTATGCACGAGAGTTAGTGGATCTGCTTTTTTATATACAAGTACTTCGCGTTATTTCAGTGTCTCTTTCAAAAAGTAATGAACATTTATACACTTCAAACGAAACTTCAAAAAGAAAGCAAACAAAATGAGATCGTAATGGTGAAATTGTCGAGAAAATGCAATTGACAACGAATGGAAGGATTGCTAGTGTTGTCATATATAACAAGTAGAAAGGCTAAATATTGACTGTTTATAGTCGACACAGTCTTATCCGAGGGTAGACAACCGAGATTTAACTTTCATACGTAGCGTTCAACTTAATTTTGTTGAAACCAAAACATTATTACACCAAACGGAAATGCGATAACTTCAACGATACAACACTGCGGAATATAAAGCGAGATACCTTCCGGTTTTTGAAACACATTCAGTACACCATCATTCTTATGCAGCTTATACAAATGAACATAAATTAGAATGAAAAAAATCGAGCTAAAGAGCAAATTAACATCAATGCGTAAGAACTCAGTTATCCACGGTGCGTTTCAAAAACCGGCCGTTATTTCGCTTTAGCTTGTTCTTGAGTAGAGTATGGGGCACATTCAAAAGATAATTATCTCGCCAATTTTTACGTTAGGCTAGTAACCGAATCAAGGGGGTGCAACGGGATAACTGAAGACATGTTGCTCACGTAATATATGTACTCTACAAACTTATTAGTAAGCCAAGGATTTTTCTCTATTCCTACCACAGGACTTCTATGCTACGAATAACATTGAGCAAAGTAAAATCGAATATATGTTAGCGTTTATCTATTCGGAAGCTTGCGCGAAAATCACTCGCCATCGCCCTAGGACACTTTGAAACGTATGGACAATTGCATTCGAATTGAGCTCGATTTTTATTCATTTGCATATTATTCATGGGAATGCAGTTCTCCAAAATCCATTTCAAAAAACGGCTGTAATACCGCTTTAGTGGAAGGACCGTTGATCCGATGAGTACAACGTATTATATAGATCAATATTTGTCTGCAACATGAGAATTCCAGGATCAATTGACAGTGTTGGAGAGGACAGGCTCATCGGCAAACTGCAATAAATTAGCATATGTGAGTAGAAAAAAGATAAGGTAGGCCAGGTATCCATTTTCGAAACGATAAAATGTGCCCGACGGCAAAGTGTGCTGCGGTGCTTCAAATAAGTTTTAACTGATTTTCTACTACGTTCTCGAGCGCGATGTGCGTTTACAGCTACACGCCTAAAAGATGGATGCGCGCCTGTTACCCGCACGCGCTTATTATCAGTTACCCGCGCTGCGTGGTTACCTCATTATATGCCACCCGCGCTCTGCGTATCCGCGACAGTATCAACGCGCTCGTGGACTGAGTATGTTCTTGATCTAGTTTTATCGGCAAAGAGCAGACAAAACTAAGCGAAAGCGAAAACTCAGATGTGAACTGGATCATGAACTTTTGTCAATTTCCTCTCATTGATAATTTTAGCGTGTTATGCATCTATCTCCTACGTCACGTTCTCCTGGATCAACACTGTTGCAAACCGATTTGCACAAGTTCTTTGTTTTCACAAACTTTGTTTTTCAACGAGCAGACGAAAATAAGCGGTAATGGGGTTTGCAAGTATGCAACAATTCCTTGCAAGTATGTACACGAGTGACGAGGTACCGTACTTTGGAACTAAGAATGAATATATAACATGAGAAATTATAAAATTGGTCCAAGCCTCATTTTTCCAAGACAAATTTTTCGGCATACTTGCAAACCCCATAACGAAAAGACTCACTTCATGCCTTTCGTGCTCAGAGCGATCCCTTGAGACAGTACCCGATTGACCATGTTTTCCAGCGTTCCTTTCACGGATTTCCGGAAACCGTCCAGGTCGTCGACGGTAAGTCCGAAGAAGTCCAGAGTGTCAAGGAAGACAAGGTCCGTCACTTTTAGAGAACCTCAACAGTAGTTTATTAGCAAATTGCGTCACATTCTGAATTTGGCCTCCGCGAAGAGATTTCGGGAAATAGCCGCATGACAACCAACTCTCATGCATAATCATGTCAGCCGAGGGAATCCTGTCAGGCAGAAAGGTGCACGCTCTTGAAGCGTAAAACAAATTTAAAAAAAAAATGTTAATTTAATCTAAACAAGTGATTCCCTAAGACTGGGATATAGAAGTGCACAATATATTGAATTATTTAGATCGAGCTGTCGGGTGGTGCCCGCTTCTTCCAATTTGCATATGAGCTCAATAACTGACCTTTCACCGTCGATCCCTGTGACATCAGGTGCACATCGATGAGCGCCTTTAAAGGGATAACAGCAATTTTCTGCCGGGTGCCTTCCAAGAAGAAGAGACATCGTCCTTCCATCGACATTATTATGTGATCTGTAAAGATTTTCCTACTCGGAGCTCCAGATAGCTTCATCAAAAATATGGGTTACCTGGAGAGGGCCTGACCTTTCAACTGACATGAGAGCATAATCGTTTGAAAAGGCAGATTCTCAGTTTATAATTTCAGTTTATAAAAAGAACGATATCTAGAGCATGCGGCATAACTCAGCTAGTAGCAATTTTATCTTGAAGTTTTTGTACGCAATAAGTAGTAAGAACTATTTTTTAAAAATACAAAAACGCATGAATGTCATCGAAGAGAGCTATGATAAAAAAAAATTTCTCACCTTTCGTCAGATTGACTACCGGAGGTGCTGTCGTTCGAATTATCAGTTCGAGTTGTTTGTTCGGATACTTTTCGCCAACTTCTTCAACTTGGTCAGAGAGACAAACCTAAACGGATAAATAAATAAATTTTGTGATCGAAAAACGCTTACTATTATCTACCAGGTATTTATAGTTAGACGATATTCGTAAATTCTCGGGAGTCCCCCCATTGCTGAGGGAAACCGAAGGGAGGAATTACATAGTAAAACACGTCTTCAACATCTGGACCGATAAATTAGTCATGCTTGGACTAGGAAAGTGAAAACCCCGATTTCGCCCCGATTATTTTCAAAAAAAAACCCGATTTCGAACCGAACAAGACCCGATTTTTTGAGGGACTTGATCGGGGCGAAATCGGGTTTTTTTTGGTTTCCCTTGTGCTTGACTTACTCGAAAAAGGCAAAAGAAACAGTAAGATATCCAAGATAATATGTTTAAATGTTTAAATGTTTATTAGACTCTTAGAAAGAGCGCAACGCCATAAGAGACGATGAAAGAATTCAATGATTTTAAAATTCAAAGTAGTAAATCAAAGATAAGACGAAAAAATGCATAGCATTATATATGTATATATATCACCAAAGATAAGAAAGTAATTCCACAGAGAGTAGTTGTAACTGACACTTCAGCAAAGAAACTGTATTCACACAAGCAGCTAACAATTTTGTAGTTTTGACTAGTTTAGCCACGTTACCTCAACACAAAACTACGTGCACACGATCAGCAATCCTAAACGTGCCACACTCCAAAATACAACAGTATACTATAGCTGAACAATGTCAAAATAGCTCAGGGCCATAACACAAAGAAAATTGGGACCTAGCATCAGAACCGCCCTCCGCCCGCAGGAGTCTGCATGCGCTACATAGCTAAACTAGTTTGAGTATTTAGAGTAAGGTTAGTTGCTTGTGTGAAACCATTTTCTTATGAATATTCAGAATTAAGAGCATTCGTTGTTGTACCGTATTGTACCGAACCCGCATCTCAACTTCAAGAGTTGACAAAAAATCAAAAGAAACAAAAGAAAGAGAGCAGAAGAAAGAAAATATGCTTATATTCATCCAAACCCACTTCATCCAAACTGCACGTCGTCTTCAATAACTTTCCGAACTTTGGAGTTTTCGAGTCAACGTGGAAGAGGAGGGAATTTGTCCTGGAACCTTATTGAATTTTTTCAGAGCAGAATAAGTCTTATACACCTATACACTGCTAAACCACAGCTACCATTCAACTACAAGGCTAATATCTATTAATCGTATATTTCCTAACATACATTCTCTACGTACCGACATATTCTAAGGTAAGTGTCTTATACAGTTTTCCCAGTTCGTTCTAGCTTTCAGGTATTCCGAGGTTTTTTTTCAGGTATTCCGAGGTTTTTCTTTTTTCTTTTTTTTATGACTTTTGTTATTTATTATATTATTCCTCCTGCCACTTGATCCGTTGATCACCCCTAGACTATTGTTCCTGAAGGCGCGTTCAAGTTGGGAAAAGTTTGAAGAATTCCGAAAAAGTTAGGTTCAAGATGGAACATTTGCATAATTTAGCATAATGCTGAAAAGCAGGATATTCTGCTATGTTTGTCTGTGGTCTCTCTTTTGGCATTATCTCTAAACTTTGTCGCGTTTCCAACTTGACCAACTTTTTCCAGAATTCTTCAAACGTTTCCCATCTTAAATGCGCCTAAGAACAACTACTAAAATTGACGCCCTAAAGAAAGCGGTAATTTACCTATGTGCATGATACAATATCGAGTTGAGTGAATATTCTGATATTCCGATTTCCACCATTCGTTGCCTGTTCGACCGAGGTAATCGATATGGGAACGGTAGGCGATATGGAGATTGACCGGCTGAGAAATGCGAAATTATGAAAATTAAAGAGCTCTCGATGTTCAATCAATCTGCAGAACCGCTCCAGCATGACTAACTCCCAGTGCCTCCCAGTGAACCTCCCAGTGAAGCCTCCCAGTGAACCAACTTTACGTGAAGCTGGGTCACCTCGTTACCCATAGATGCATATTTTGCACTTTTGTTAGCTTTTGACTCTCTAGTCTAGTAGTCAAGTTTTGAGTTACAGGACGCATAAGTCTGTCATTTTATATCAGGTTTGCCCACGTGGATTTGTTTCTACCATTCGCATATGATTAGTTTGAGTATGTGTCTAAAACTCACGCATTTTGGTCGTGAATATCTTTCCGCTCATACCAATTGTATAATCATCATACGTGGCGCTCGCATCAAGAAGATTAACGTCGACGAATAAATGTTTTAATCGATTCTGAAATTGAATACAAAATCCATCAATAATAATTATTATTGATAGATAATTAGATATTGAATCCAAAAATCGATAAATACAGAAGAGAAAAGCACCGCAGCCAAATTTAATGCATTGCAGGAAATTGTGCACCGGCAGCAAAGTCTGCTGCACACATTTGTACTTATAGTTATGGCATACTTAAATAACTCACGTAATTGAAAAACCGGGCAATTTCGTCTCCGTTCAAAACGATTCCAGCTATTTCTAAATGGGTAAAAATAGTTTTTGATAACTGTTTAAAGCGAAATACCGGCCGGTTTTTGAAACGCATCTCAAGTACTTGCATTCATATGCGTCTATGCAAAGTGGGATCGAATTGGAGTCTAGTTTTTATTCTAAGTTATGCTCATTTGCATGAGCTGCATAAGAAAGCAGGTGTACGCAATGTGTTTCAAAAAAACCGGCCGGTATTTCGCTGTAAACGTTAAATATTCTACGTTTACGTAGATTCTCTGAAGGTGTTTTTACATCTACGTACAGATGAGCATCATTCCAGCTTCTAGCTAGCGTGTACGAAAATACGTTCGATAATCAGTTATGAGTTATGGAACACACTGGCACACTATAGCAATTGCAATTAAAATAGCTCTAAATTATCAGAAAAGAAGCAAGCATAAGAAGCAATTAGTTACAGTATAACACACATATGGACAACAAGTGATAGTACAAAGAGGGTAGAGAAACTAAAGATTTTCTTACTGTAAATACAGAAAATAGGAAAATTGCACTTTTCCGCTTTACAAACCTTTTTGCGTATCATCGATTTCTTCTACATGGCTAGCGTCAGATATACTTGGTTGAATGATATCCACATCTCCATAGTCAATATCACGTTTAGAGATTTTCTTTTCATCATCAACTAAATCTAGCACTGTCGAAACTTGAGCAATTGTTAAAGCGGTATAGCGGCCGGTTTTTGAAACGGAATTTGGGAACTGTATTTTCACGTAGTCTACGCACATCCGCGAAACTGTGCGATTTTCAGTCAACATATATTGATTTACATAACATATGTGAAAGGAGTCGTCCAGACTTAGTTTCAAAGACCGGCCGTTATAACATAAGCTATACGGCTAATTGTCATGTATTATGTCCCCGCTGTGCATTACGGCACCTCGTGGAACACAAATTGCGTATAACGAAAGAAAATAAATGGAGGAAAATAAAATTAATGTTCAAGGAAAATAAAATTAATGTTCACTCATTTTTATCAGTAAGCCGGCTCTTGATGAAAAGGCATCACATAAAAACATAAAGCAAAGCTAAAGTTACGAGGCATACTCTTTACAAACTATTATAAGCAGTTACACCAGGTTAGAACAAGTACACTCAGTGAGTAAGCAACTTGTGAGATCAAACTCAAACAAATCATATTTTCACAAAATAAGAATAAATAAATAAATTTGAAATAGAAAGAGCACAGACCTCGTCCTTCGGGATGGCCTTTTGTCTAAAGAATAAATAGATAAGAATTTTATTTTAGTTTACACATTTTTTTTCAGCCAGTCAACCCTATCACACTAGCTGTAGAATGAATGGCGACGGGTTTTTGAAACGCATCATAGACAACCGCATCCTTATGTTATGTCCCACGTTTCTATGCTAAATGAGCTCGAATTGAAGTCGATTTTTTATTCTAATCATACTCATTTGCATATAATGCGGGCGAACTCATGCATCGTAAAAACCGGCTGCTATACCGTTTTAATCTACATATACACACACGAATTACGATTCTTTTCTCGATCTGTTGAAAAAAGTGTCCGTGTAGCGGTGTAGCACATCCCCTTCCCTCTGATATATAAGTGTATAAAATATAACTTACGTTTAGCATCATTTCCACTAACGTCTTTGCATTCACATTTGTAGGGAACCTGTAAGTGTAGTATGTCGTTTTTTATAAAGGAACTAAATATAAATATGCTTTGCAAGCATATTTAGAGAATTTATCTCGTAGTTTTCAAAAACACAATTTTTGTATAACAAAATAGGATTTTCTAAATAAAAATACCAATGGATGATAACAGCACATAGAACATAGACATATCACATAGCGAGAGACATAGCGAGAGGGAGATAATGAGAATATTTTATGAAATTGTGTCATTCATGTGGGTACTTATAAAGGAGTACGTACAAAGGATTTAATAGAGAAAATCAGCTTCAAAGCAAACAAATTTCTATAAAGCTGATAAAACTGCCTCACTTTGACATCTTATTCGAAAAGTGTTGTTGTGTCAAACGATGGATATTCGCACAAATTGCTTCTTGAAGAAGTTGACGTGTTTGCGATGTCATTTGGCCCTAAAAGGGATATTTAACAAAAATTCAAAGTGGCATGACACATGGTTTGTGAAGTGAGTACTGAACAGCTGCATTTAGATGTATTTACTGGCAACCTATGTTTGCAGCTAAATGAAGGAGCACTACAGGAAGCGCTTTAGGAGCAGTCGTGCTTGCTCTCTCATTTAACAATAACAACTATTGTAATACTTGGACAAACTTAGAGAAAATAAAGAACCGTCACCAAATGGTGTCCTCGTTTCCCATGTTTTCACTCACCCTGTATTTCGTATTGACTGTATCGGTGAATAGTCCCATATTTGCCACACGAGTGTCAATTGTGCCGCCGTCGATTTGACATGACAAGAAACGAAGGTACGGACGATCTTCCACATTTTTCTGTAGATCCAAGTAGGCAGATATCGATATGCCTCGTCCTGAACGCTGAGTTTTTAAAGGGGAATAACACGCGTTCTTGAAATTTGCATACAGTGCTTGAGAATATAACTGACAACGGTTCACAAATCATGAGCCATTTTATTATATAAAGGAGAAGAGTTTGTCACGGGTTTGTTTTTATGTGCACAACGAACTCCCTTCATAAAGAAAATTCTTCGATCGAAAGAGCATACAAAATCTTTGTCTCTGGCGATATTCGAACCCACATCAGCGCACAACCTCTCGCTTCACAGTCCAACGCTCTACCGGTTGAGCTATGCTAGCTTATCATAAGTCATAAGGGTAACAATCTGCTCTACATAGAGCACCTTCAATGGCAAATTTGCATGGTACCATTAGTCTAATGGAGATCCAGGCTCATATTATACGTTTCCCCAATTATAAATGACTTTGTAGATGTGCGAATGTTTTAAATAGGGTAACAATCGGCCGAAGGCCGATTCCTCCAGTCGGAGAAGAGCCCGTAGGGCTCTTCGAACGGCTGGTAAGTGATAACGCAGTTCTAATTTATGAGAAACGATACTCCTACCCCTATTTAGCATATGATCGAAATCGGAGTCTTGCACCAAACGGACCACTTTTTTGTATATTGCATATTCATTATCTCCGTCGGTTTCCTATATACGGCGGTAAGCGTAACGTTACCTGATACATATACGGTTCCCGCTACCGGTATGGTTATAATGACAGTGATCGCTCCGCCAAGTGAACCCGTAACACTGGAAATATACATTTAATACCTAGGAAAGCGAAGCCCATGGTGTGTCACCGCAATTGTCTTCAAAGCAAAAATACTCTCTGCAAGTAAAGTGTAAAGTTGAAACATTTATTTCCCGTGTGGATGCCATATTGTTGATACTACGCCGTGCTCTCGCTTTTTTTTAATTTGTGCTTTCTGTGTGTTAGTGCGCTTCACCACGCACCCAATCCCTTTAATAAATTTGTTGATATTTGTTAATTTGGAGTGGTAACTTTGCAATGACAGTTTAGTTTTCCATCTCATCATTTATCATCAAAAGATAAGATTTCATATCGGGAATATTATCTCTATTTCCCTCCAACAAATATGCTCGGTTTCTTAAATAGTACGGTCTCAAGGTCGAGAAAACAGATTATCCCACTGATCATATGTTTTGCGAAAGGTTGAAAAGAAAGAAAAATAAGAGAGAGAGAGGGAGAGAGAGAGAGAGAGAGAGAGAGAAAGAGAGAGAGAGAGAGTGAGAGAGAGAGAGAGAGAAAGCTTGCGCGCATCGTTTACCGGCTGATTGTCTTTTTATGTGAATTCCTGAGGAATGCGATGACGTGAGCTTTGAAATATTTAAACTCCCAAAATAGAACTCATTCTATCAGAGACAAATTTGCATATAACACATAGAGATGACCATCAACTGCAGTTGTGCTTCACAAATCACGTGTCATAACACTTTAAAGAGTGCTTTTGAAACGTAAGCTGAAGCTGAACTACCACATTTCGATTGATAATTCTCGGAATTTCCTGAGCAGAGTTTCTTACAAACAAGTGCACTCGTTCAGCGTGATTTCTCAAACCACGTGACATACCACTTTAAATAAAAAAAGCATAAGTAACTCACAAAAAGTCGAGATCCTGCACACGAAGTAGGAATTGATTGGGAGGATGTGGTAGAAATGTGACTAGCGATGGCTGACGGAAGGAGGTCACGTGAAACGAGTGAATCTGAAAAAAAAAGATAAAACACAAAGAGTAGCGGCTAAATCAACCGAATCCGCAGAAACGGTGCACGGGGGTGCGGTTCATTTCTGAAGCCGAACGAACTGGCCTTTATTAAACTTCCCGGAGTCTCTGACAGCCGAGTTCCAAGAGTGGCGGCGCAACATTATAAACTATAACTATACATTTTTGCGTGGATATGAAAGATAATTATAAGTTTTTCACTTTTAGCAATTGCGCCAAATATTGAGTAACGGGGTGTAAACTTGCAAACGTTCCCATAGTTCGGGAATTTATACAAACGAAAACGAAAGAATTGCCGAACCCAACGAAAACCGTCGTTGGCCCGTCATCAAATGGTTTTTACCGAAAAACCCATCTGGTGACTGGTTCCTGCCCATTTGGTGACCAGTTGATGACGGTTTTCGGTGAGTGTTGGTCACAACATGGTCACGAAGAGGTCACCAAATGGGCTGGCCCACTACAAAACCAGTGAACCGTCACCAAATGGGTTCACCCATTTCCTATATAGTTTGTTAGTTTGTTTTAGTGTTCCCAATCTAGGAATCGGTTATGACAACGGAACTCACATGATCGACATAAAGGGATCTTCTTTACAAGGTATATATTTCACTATTTACTACCACAGTACCATTTTGTGGTAGCAAATGGTGAATTGCTTCTTTATTTCATTTTTTTTTATTAACCAGCAAACATCTATCTCTACTGTATTATTCTTTCACAATTCACTTTTTATTCATTTTGTTTTTGTTGTACAATATCTGCTTATAGCTAGCTACTTTTTTAAGATGCAAGCAACTTCCCGTGTACTTTTTTATGTTTTATTTTGGTGATGTAATCCATATGGAAGTGAGAGAAGATAAGTCGAGTGACGCAGGATTTTGTACGTAAAACAGAAATACAACCAGTTTGGCAAATTTTCAATTTAGAAAGTAATGAGCGTAGGCAACGCAACGTCAAACAACGAAAGTCCAAGACATTCTCTCTGGCAGTGTAGTCTGTAGTGAAGTAGCAAAGATAAAGTATTGCAGTATTTTGCAGGCTTACATATGCCATATTCATCCAATAAAGCGAAAGTGAATGCAACTCGTATAAGTGACTTCACGGCCGCCCGTAGCCAAATTTTTGTCGCCCATATACGAGTATGTGATTTGAAACTTTGGCGGTGGGTGGCGTAGTGGTTAACGCAGTGGACCGGTAACCAAAGAAGCTGGGTTCGATTCCCGCTCGTGCAATATCCCAATTTTTGGATCACATTAAAAATTGATCAATAAATTAGTTTACATTTCAAGGTGTGAGCTCATGTAGCCGCCGTGGAAGTGGAGGAAAGAGGAATTGAAGTTGCCCCAAAGCATTTCATAACAAATTATATACTTACACTAATTAAATTATGCTGCAAAATACTTCAAATTATAATATATATATTACTTATCAAACTAAACTTAAACAAATTAAATTATACTAACCCCTTTTCCACGATTCTGTAGTTTTCTTCTTCTATGCCTTGCTCTTACGAAACAAACCCAAACAAAAAACCCTAATCTCTGGCAATTTCAATATTCACTTTCTTTCTTGACAATGACAATCAAGGATGACCCCACGGGTTTCCCCACTTTGGGAGAAATGTGGGTAATGGCAAAGAGGTAGGTTACGAGTTCACAAGGACATCGGGGAGCGCGCGCTAAGCGCAAATCTCTGGCACTGTGCGAAAAAAAGTGCAAATCGCCGGCACTGTGCGGAAGAAGGAGTGCAAATCGCCGGCACTATGTGGAAGAAGAACATTTCGCCGGAAGAGTGTGAACAAAATAAAAATAAAAACAAATGGTGGTAATCATTGCAACACAAGAAAACAGAATAATTGCCGAAAGCAAAAAACGTCATTGGCATTAACCAAATTGGCCCTGGAAAAGCTCAGGAACCCGCCGCCAAATGCCCAAATGGTTTCTCGTTTCCTAAGGTCCATGAATTAAGGAACGTTTGATCTACTATGTATACTTACTTCCTTACTTGCATGTAAAATCTACATGTCTACATCACCGGAATACTCAAGAATTCTGGTGTGTAAATCTTGCAATTATCTCAAAATATAAATCCTTGCTTATCGGTTTGTTTTATTATTTAAAAAAAAGTATTTATCCATACCTGCACGCATCCCTCAGCAAAGCACTGTTGTGTGTTGGGAATCTGCACCCGCGGGGTTTCATACTCCACTAGCCCGGCTGAAAAGGCAAAATATTTTAAAGCGAAATAGCGGCCGGTTTTTGAAAGGCATTGTGGGAATTCTTACGTATTTATGCCAATTTGCTCGAATTTAGCTCGATTTTTTATTCAAGTTTATGTTCCTTTGCGTATGGGTATGCTGCATGAGAATGCTGGTGTAGTCGCTGTGTTTCAAAAACCGGCCGGTATTTCGCTTTAAAGGGATGGTACGTTGCTCCCTGCATAAATTATACACGGAGAAAACATGTTAGCCAAGATGCTGCCGGAAATATATCGTCACAAAGATATATGTGATAGCCGTTTGATTTTCCCAAGTATTACTTTGGTTTCTTACTGTAATCACCGTCCTTGGATCTATGATTTTTGTTCGACATGAGACTTTGTTTTGTGCTTATCATTCTACTTTTTTTTGTGATATAAAGTAATATTTTGTGACAGTTCTCTCAATTTTCACGTAGCAACAAATAGCGGAAGTGGTTTAGTTTTCGCCGTGTTCTAGTTTGAAGGTTGAACGGCCTTGTAGTGCCGAGCTCACAAAAAGAAACTATCGAAAGCCTTTTTGTACAGTTATATCTAGGTACATACAAGCATACATGGAAACATTTGCGGGTTTATATGTTGGTACTTTGTAGGAGATCAATTAACAAGATCAAGACATAAAGGCACACATTTTAGGGCATAAACGTCTTGCGCAACTTTTACCCCACCTTTATCCTTTACCCTAATCGTTTACCCTTTACCCTAAGTAAGACATCATGCTCAGAACTATAGAACAATTGCTAATTTACGGTATTGGAAGAAAGCAAAAGTGCATGCGCTTAGATAAATAGATAGTTCTTGGAGGTGTAAAAACAGCACGTCATACATATGGATCTATCTCATTGCCAGTAAGCAGTAAGTGCAACATACTAAATCATAAATGTTCATTTTTTTTGTAGATCAAAAAGTAAAATATTGTAACATGACCTGCTATTCAATAACAACAACAAAAAGTAATGAATCGACGAAGACTAGATTTTTTATTAATGCACTTATTATGGAGTTCTTGGCAGTCTTGGCTAATATCAGTGACAAAGTAATGTAATAGTAACAAAATAAAATTGCGCACGATAAGTAAGGAATAACAGATGGGATAATCAATTTAATAAATAATATAACATAAATTATATAACACTATTTGGAGTTTCAAGATTTTTTGTTTTATAATTCATGTGATTCCCAGTCCATGATAATTTATAACTTCCAAATCTTTGTTGTTTGATGTAAAATGCCTAAAAATGTATTCCCATAACACACCAAATACTAGTTTTATTGAAAATTGTCCCTTTTTCTGTTAGGTCCGATCTCCGAACATCCAACTTATTTACAGGGAAACAGTGTCACAAAAACAAGAATAACCATTTTATAATTTTCTATGCAATGTAGTATTTTTTATCCAATACACATGATAGGTCATATAAAGTAAAGATATAACAGGTTATAAATATCTCGGCGCTTTGTTTAGGTACAGAAAGTCTAATCAGGGCTGACAGTTTGGTACAGGGCATATTATACATTAAAAAAGACAGACGAGACCGAGAGTGAGAGAGAGAGAGAGAGAGAGACTATCGTGAGGTAGGTATTATAGATATGGATATTATAGAAGTCGTATATAGAAATGGTATTACCACGGTCTAAGGTTGATACGGTGATTTTCAGAAGATAAGAAGGTATGAGCATAAATATAATCCCTAATGGTGCCTACCACTATTCAGCTGTCTTCTGACTGCATTCTAATTTTTTTGATACGATAGTAAAACCTAACTAGATGCTAATTGTATATTAAAGCCGTACTTTGGAAAATTTGCATATGATACGAATTTCCTATGTATCCCATGAAAAGTGTGTGCCCGTCCGGCAAGCTTCGGGCACACACTTTGCATAGGATACATAGGAAATGCGTATCATGTGCAAATTTCCCAAAGTAGGTACGATAAGGCTTTTAAATCTGACTGACCAACGATGCTAGATGCTTGCTCGAACACTCCGCGATTTATTCGAACTCGTATTGAAGGCTTTGGTGATTGAGCGAGGGCAATTGAGCAGAGCTGAAAAAAAAACATAAATTCGATTTTCTGCGGATTCGGTTTTTAAATCTGACTGACCAACGATGCTACCAACCGTTTCTGCGGATTCGGTTGATATAACCCGGTACTCTATCTTTTTATCTTTATATATGAGCCTTGAAAAGTCTCATGTGTTGCATTCTGTGCATTATTTTAAATTATAAATTCCAAATCTTCAAATCTTTATTCGAAGGGTGCAGTACACCGTATGCATAATATAGGTGACAATGCAGATGTATATCAGACGGTTCGCAAACCACGTGTCATATCACTTTAATTTCCCAAGCCATAATCTAACAAGGAACATTGATTTATTCGCCTGATTTCTTTTCCACTTATAACATAACAGCGAGCCCGACCGAGCCAAAGAGTTTGTTATTATTTTGGCCAAATACGCAACGCTATTCCACCCATTTACTATTTACATGTCTGGTAACGATTTAGTATATAGGAAGGAGAACTTTGCAAACAGCATAAAACACAAAAAGGTAAAGAAAAGAGAGGGTAGACGGAGAGAGAGAGAGAGAGGGAGAGACGGAGAGAGAGAGAGAGAGAGAGGGAGAGGGAGAGGAGAGATGAAGAGAGAGAAAGAGAGAGTAGATTGATGGAACTAATTTCCGCCGAGAATCCGAACTGGTTTCGAGAGCGCTTGCAACTTTCACCTTCCAGTTCATGTATACTCTATATTCTTTATTCCTTCGGCTTAGCCATGCCCAAACCGGTAATTAAAAGCTTACAAGCGCATGAAAACGGGCACGGAAATCCAGTTTGATTTTGAAATTTTAAACAAATCAAGGAGATCAGATATAAATATGGTTAAAGCGGAATACCTGCCGGTTTTTGAAACACATCGAGTACACCAGCATTCTTATGCAGAGTATGCAAATGAACATAAATTAGAATAAAAAAATCGAGCTAAATTCGGGCAACTAGTTAGAATACAGTTGCCCACGATGCGTTTCAAAAACGGGCCGGTATTTCGCTTTAAGTTTTGTGCATCAAAAGTATGCGGCCTACACTCTATAGTCAGTTTACAATAGTTTCAAGATTCAAGAGACTTTTAGTTTCGCTCTTAGTAGCCTTAAAAGCAGTGAAAAAATCATGTTTTTCAAAAAAAAATCTTGCAGGAAGACAAAATATCAGGTCTTGTTTTCGTGATCCAACTCAATGCACTAAAATGATAGATGGGAAGTCGTTCTTTCTCTTACTATAAAATAGCAGTTCTAAGAAAAAATTACAATGTATTTCCTGCATTTGCAATGAGTTGTAATGCTGTTGGGATACCTGGTTACTCTATCTTTATTGAACAAATTCAGTAATATGTATATTTGTAAATATCAAATTCCAACCCCCGAGATTTCAAGCCTGCGCAGAAAAATGCGTCTTCGTAGGATATGGATATGACACTCGAACGTTGACGTACAAATAATATATTTTACTTATTTATGATGTTGTAATACAGTATGTAGATGAAAAAATCCAACATCAAGAAAGTCCAGCCAAAAATGGAAACACTGCAGAAACTAGAATACTGAAAAAAAGGTGAAAACCGGACTACTTATTTTCAATGAGCTACGATATATATCTGTAGATCTTGTCGGGCACAAACGACCTATATTTGTTATCTCGTTGTGCTTGAGACATTAGCTGAAAGGAAAAGCGAAAATACAGCTATTATTGATTAGTGAGAAGCTCTATATTTAAACACCTGAGCATTGATCAGTAAAGCGATACGGCACATGGTTTTCGAACTCGTGTACGCCAAATGCATATGTCCCAATTGTATGGAAATTGTGTGATAGTATGTGCACAGATGAAAAATTATCGGAATGCAGATGCACCATGGCTTTAAAAACCACATGACATAACGCTTTGAAAAATAGAAGTTACTTACGCTGTGATGTTTATCGATAAATTTGCACACTGTAATCCTGTATGAGTCTGAGCAGATTCAGGCCACCAAAGCGATTTTCTATAGAAATTTTTGACAAAAAGAGTACAACCGGCTGGGTTCCGTCATGTTTTCATGTGCTTTTATTAATATTGATTTTTATACAAACCTTTAATTTTTGCACATCATAGGGAGTTATTATGACATCTTATGTCTTGCGGACTACCACAAAATTTTCTTGAGAAATTAGTGCATACATATGTTGTGAAACAAATAGATAAGTACCGAAGAAAATACTTTTTAAAATTGGTGTATTTAGCTATAAATAAAAATAAATCCCAGCGTTTTTCTATAAAGACAATATTGTGAATAGTGCAAAATAATTATTAGATAGAAAAAAAAAGAAAAAATCTTTCAAGGAGGCAAAGTTCTAAAAGACGTCTTAAAAACTGTACAATGTGGCGGATTTGATGAAAACAGAATGTTTTATATTATGAAACTGGAGAAAGAGCATCTATCCTAAAAATCCTAAGTGATTTGTCTAAAGCATGAATATGCTATTACTCAAGTTAGGTACAGTGCGTTCAACAAGTATATAGGACTTCTGGAATATCCCCAGCCTGTGTGGGTTTCTCTCTAGTTAGTCAAACCAGGAAAAAATTAGTTTTTTTTAAGCGAAATGTCGGCTGGTTTTTGAAACACATCGAATAGACCAGCATTCTTAACTTCATTTTCATAAGTTAAAGCGAAACACCAGCCGGTTTTTGAAACACATCGAGATCGAGTACACCAGCATTCCTATGCAGTCTATGCAATTGACCATAAATTGGAATAAAAAATCGAGCTAAATTCGAGCAAATTAATATAAATACATAGGAATTCAGTCGTCCACGATGCGTTTCAAAAACAGGCCGGTATTTAGCTTTAATTTTTCTATTCAAAACTGCTTACCTGTAAAACAATGAATATCAAGCGTCGCCACATTCCTAATCCTTGAATTTGAGATCCAAAATTTTCAAATTTTACGTTTGTATTGTGTGCATGTAGGGAAAAATGAGACTCGCCAGTCTCGCGCAGATCTTTCTCTAAGCTCCGCCCACTTTTCCAAGCGAACCTGAGAGTGCGAATTCATCCATTTTTAGGCAGAGTTCTCAATCTTTGTTTCTCTCAACCAGAAAATCTCTCGATTTCTCTCTCTCTCTCTCTCTCTCTCTCTTTAGTCTCAATATATAACTCTCTCCCTTATATTTTTCTCTGCCTCGTACATCTTCATATTTTGGCTATCTCTAATTTGCAGTAAGAGTGGTTTTCAATTTGTGAAGATAAATGTTTAATTCATGATTAAAGCGAAATACAGGCCGGTTTTTGAAACACATCGTGGATAACTGAATTCTTATGTATTTGTGCTAATTGGCTCGAATTCATCTCGATTTTTTATTCTAATTTATGTTCATTTGCATGAGCTGCATACGAATGCTGGCCTACTCGGGGTTTCAAAAACCGGCCGGTATTTCCGTACTTCGCCTCAAGGCATTACATTAAAAGCGGTTAGGCTCAGAAACGCATTTTCAGCTCAAGCTGAGCTACATTTTTGAGGATCTTATTTCGGAATATCTTCCGCAATTTAGCATACTAATTGTAAGCAAAACGGTTTTCACAACCACATTTGAGTGTAATTAATATAAAGAATTTTTATTACAATATATAGAAACCAAATTTTACCTACATTTACCGATTTACCCTGGGAATTTTTCCCAGTGAGCTCATCGTATATGTATACCGTAAAACTGCAGATTTCAAGACTGTTATGCAAATTTTGATCGCATTCGAATTTCGCGATAAATTTGCGTAGACATCTTTGATATCTGCAGTTTTACGGTATGAATATACGCTGAGCGCATCGGAAAAAGTTTCCCAGGGTGAATGTAGGTGAAATTTGGTTTGTATCTATTGTAATAAAAATACATCATAATAAATATGAGCGTATCGTAAATATAATTTTACTTTGATGGGCCTGTCCATTGTATTAATTATGCAATGGAGTTTCCATGTATACCAAAAATGTCCGTGTTCTGTCAAAACTACCGTATTTTTGCAAAAAAAAACCTGCAAATTAAAAAAATATGCTCATGTAGTTCCAAACGACGGCCCTCATATCTCCTTACTGGTACAAATACGCATTTTATAAACGGTCTCCGCCATAATAATGTTTTTCGTGGAATGTGTTTCTGATGACAAAACTACATCTTTAGTAAGTTAGTGCGAACCCACTTTATTTTGTTACTTTAAAGCGAAACAACGGCCTGTTTTTGGAACACATCAAGTACACCAGCATGATATGCAAATGAACACAAATTAGAATAAAAAACGAGCTAAAATCGAGTAAGTTAGCATAAATACATAAGAATTCAGTTATCCACGATGCGTTTCAAAAACCGGCCGGTATTTCGCTTTAAAGGAAACTTTGCACTATAACTGCTAACTGTGCTTGGAAGCCTGGCGGTGGATTGGTTACTGGTTACCGCTGTACTAGTCATTGGCTCATGGGTTCGATTCCCCTCCCATGCGCGGCAGAGATAAATCGGCTCCCGAGCTGGTTGGCCACCTGGGAGGCTTCAAGTTATCCATGCTATCTTGCTGTGCAAGACCCTGCACCATTTCCGCGGATTTCGGTTAATAAAACGGGGTGCACTTTATCTTTTTTTACCTTCTAAACCTAAACTGTTATAATAATAATAATTTATTGACACATTATATAAAGTATGTAAGTGTGCATCATCTTATTATATAAAGGAGAAGAGTTTGTCACGGGTTTGTTTTTATGTGCACAACGAAATCCCTTCATAAAGAAAATCCTTCGATCGAAAGAGTACACAAAATCTTTGTGGCTGGCGAGATTCGAACCCACATCAGCGCACAACCTCTCGATTCACAGTCCAACGCTCTACCGGTTGAGCTATGCTAGCTTATGATACGGGTAACCCGCTGCTCCACATACAGCACCTTCACTTCAATGGCAAATTTGCATGTTACCATTATTCTAATATAGATCCAGACTCATATTATACGTTTCCCCAATCATAAATGACTTGACGTGTGAGTGTTTTAAATAGGGAAACAATCGGCCGAAGGCCGATTCCTCCAGTCGGAGAAGAGCCCGTAGGGCTCTTCGAACGGCTGGTATAAAATGATGATGAAACGGTTGGCAAATTAAGCCACATGTAACGATTAGCTTGAGGATCGTTTATAAAAGAGTAACACCTTGCTACAAACCAATTACCAATAAGATTGAGTGTTTCGCCATAGTTAAGATTTTTGAATTTTCGTGCATTACCTCAGGAATAAAAACAATAACATAACACACACAAGAGCGAATTATACTGTTGAAATAGCAAAAAAAAAACAAGAAATAGCGAACACTGTTGCTTAGGTGGAGCACCCGGGTACGGGCGTAAATCCTTGGCGGGCGAATATTCTTACTTTCCGCCGGCTAAGGTATCGAAGCCTTCAGTGGCCGTATCCACGAACAGCGGGAAACTGATTCGTGTGCTCCCTCTCGTTCTCTCACCTCCCATTGGGAGCCTGGGAGCATATTCCCGGCGTTCGTGCATACGGCCACAGGTGAGCAGCTCATAAAAGGAATTGAATTAATTGTATCAGTTTATCAATCGATAATCTCGTTTGGTCCGATTCACTTATTCATTTGGTGTGAAACAGGTTATCAGTGAGGAAACTGGGACCTATTGGATAATACACCATGGACACCCAGACACCACTGGACACCATTGGACACCACCTTAACTTTTGCATGAAGATGGAGTATTTTGTTACCATTATTAATTAATAATCTCAGTTCACAATGTAAATATGCGAATGATGATATGACAATCCGTATTTCGACTAATCTTTGAAATTGGCTTATGTTTAGCTCTCTGTACACCTTTCTCAGTTTTCGCTGCCGCGGCTGCGGTATGTACAGTGGAAATTTGAATTCAAGGAGATAGAGAGAGAGAACCTCCGGCAATGTGCAGATGGTTCTCAGAATATGGTGGGGTGGGGGCGGGTTGAGCAATATATTTACGAAACGTGTACATGTATTTGATTTAAGAAGCAAAACTAGGTTTGATCAGCTATATATGCCATCACTGTCACATTTTATGTTACTTCATAAACCATTACAGCATATTACATTATAGAAATAACAAAACTTCCGTGGAGGTCGTCATTCTTCGGATTGAATTTTGGCCTAATTTTCGTTCTTTGTTATTTCATGTAGCTTTTATCAATTACTATGAACGCGCGGTTTTCTGACACCGCCCCTTTTATTTTATTTTTCGTTTTTTTACTTTCATTCAATTTCCTTGTAATTATTGTTCTTATACACAGGAAAGTGGAAACCCCGATATGACCCCGATTATTTTGGAAAAAACCCCGATATGACCCCGATCCTTCCAAAAAACCCCGATATGGCCCCGATCACGTCCCGCAAAAAGCCCGATCACGAATAATCGGGGCCATATCGGGAACAGTTCCCAATATAACCCCGATTATTTCAAAAAACCCCGATATGGCCCCGATTATTTGTCGAAAAACCCCGATATGGCCCCGATCATTTCCAAAAAACCCCGATATGACCCCGATTTTTTTCCAGAAAACCCCGATATGGCCCCGATCACGGCCCGATTTTTTGGGGGACGTGATCGGGGCCATATCGGGGTTTTTGATTTCCCATGATAAACGTAAAGTTAAGCGTGGCGTGGATTGTTGTGTTATTATTTGCTCTTTGTTTGGCCCCGCGTTCAAACCCCTGTTTAATGTCAAGTTCATACGACCCTGGCTGTTTTTACATCATGTTTGATACGATGCCATTTACTATGTTTGAACATTTCAGTGTGGACAGAATTTTCTGCTTACTATGCTCGCCTTTTGCCCAGCTTGTGGTGTTGTACTTCAAATTGATCAAAGCGGTCGCGAGAGCACTCGTCTTTCGTGTCCAACGTGCTTATATGTCGCCCCTATTGTCAAGAAGGTTGGTTTTTGATATGCGTAGACTTTATGCACAAATACGTCAAGTGCATTAAGCGAGGTCTGGGCGTTTATCTCCGTGTCGCTCTTCCGATACGGCAACAGAATAGCTCTTCCGTTCCTCGTATGTTCTAAAACAGTGTTATTTTGTGTAGAAATAAGCTATAAAAAAAGGCCGTATCACCACCGCACAGGGAACGCTACCTAGGCACACGAGAGCTCTGTATCTGTACTGCTCTCGCACTCCTTACGCACTCTTAGCTCTCTGGGGATAACACAAAAAATGAGACGAAATCATTTGTCCATTTCCTCCTTGGCTTTGTGCCAGATACCGTATCCAGACTATCCCCGCGCGACCCGCAGACAAAATTTGAATTCAAATTTTGGCGCGAAGTTTATATTTTCGAAAACCGACGCCAGGCAACGTATTTTTTTACAAAAAAAGAAGGGAAGGATGCTAATCACCATTTTTAAAGCGGAAAGACTGTAAACCACACAAACGAGGAAACATATTACAGGCATAAACAATTTATTAAACAGATGTTTAAAAAATCCATTTTTCGAATCTGCTGCGTTGCATTCATGGATTCCTTGCTCCTGTCGAAGTGCGCGTGTGTGTAACGTTTCGGAAGACCTGCAATAAAAAAAATCAGAAGCTACCGGCCAAATTAACGCAGAAACGAGCCTGAACAGCGGCCATAAAAAAAACAGGCACCAAAAAGCGTGAAAAGCGGGTTAAAGCGAAAATAAAGTGGAACAAACCTGACATGAGGACAGCAAGCTGGTGTTCCGTCACCTGAGCCTTCTTCTAGTCTAAACCTCGCCGGGAGCCATGTTCTAGACGGTAATTCCGATTTCACGGAGCCTTTCTTCAATCAAAACCTTGCACTGATCCATCTTTCAGTCAAACGTATCACAGAAGCCCTGAAAAATAAAATTCAAAACAAACAAAAACAAAAAACGGCAACAAAACACGGACAACCGCACGCACCAAAAACACGACGCCGAATGACCGGTGAGCGCCGCCGCTCGCCTTATATACCCTGCGTGCTGATGGGTCCCGCAACGAAAACGGTTACGGTATCTGGCACAAAGCCAAGGAGGAAATGGACAAAATAATTTCGTCTCATTTTATTTACTACTCTGGGGAGGCCAGGGAGGGCTCCCTGCGTGTTGGTGAATACGGCCTCTGGACTTTCGACTTACTTTTAGGTCGGAAGTAAAATTTACCCAAAAATGAAGGATATCGACGATGTACTTGGCGGTCCACGTGCCTGGGAGAATGCACAAATTACTGAGGAGAGGTTGGTCATCATTATTGTAGTGGCTTAGTTTTCTTTATCACTTGTATAACTACTTTATTCACACATGCGCCTACTTTTCGTGTTTTTATAAACCTCGTCGGAAAAGCGGGGCGATACCCGCAACATGCATAATTTTGGTGTCTCTTTCACCTCCTCATGCAGGAGCACAGAATCGTATGCTAACTGCTAACTCGGTAGTTCGTAAATATAGCGCTATTGCGCTATATGGAATGTAGCTTCGAAACGCATGCGGAGAACGGAGAAGTATTTGTGCACATTTTCTTGTGAGGTAGTTTGGTAAGTTATCAGGCAATTGAGCCAATTCAGACTACAATTTAAAAACCACGTGTCATACCTCTTTACTAACGCCTAACGCTCAACCTCCTTTCAGATGTCCAAAATGCTCGCATGATCGCGCATACTTTATGCAACTTCAAACGCGAAGCGCTGACGAGCCGATGACGGTATTTTATCGATGCGCCAACAGCGAGTGTTGCCATCGTTGGAAGGAATAATTGAGCAATTAATAATTATGCAAATTCAAAATGTCGTCAAGACCTCGCTCGCAAGCCTATGCTCAGTCTCTCAGTGACCGGTTGCTCTTTTTGATTTTTGATCCTAAGCTGACATATGCCTTCTTGTCAGCCCAGCGCCTGCACTCGTAAGGTACAAGCACACCCCTTAAATACATTCGCTCCTTTAATATCTAAGGTTAAGGTAGCTAAGGTAAGGTTTATTTCTTATTTTACAATGGTTGCTTAAACAACGACATTGGTGTACTTGAATTTGTCATGCATGTCATATGGACCATTTTTTTGTATCCTGCTCCTTTCTCTCATCATTTGTAGTTTGAAGACTTGAAAATTTCCCATATGTTACTCTTTGCCCTTTGCACTATCATTACGTTGTTAATCTATTGTTATCGGGTATTTCCTATTTCCTGCTTTGATATGTTGATGTTTTGTTTTAGGAATTGTTTGTAGTTTATTGTTGTTAATGTTGTTTTCGTGTACAATGATCTGTGCTTTAGGTCAGTTTGGTACACACTTTAAATTTATAAATAAAATTTCAGGTAATAAACAGTGTCGAAGTATGCTTCGTTCACTAACGCGGTCACTTGCGGCGTCTCGCTTGATTTGCCGAACATTATCGAGTGCGCAACCGGTCGCGGAACACAAAGTGGATAAGGATGTGAGTTTTATTTTATTTAGTATTATTGATTGATTTGCGCCGGAGGGGCGTGGCTGTGTATTGTATGTTAATTTATGTCCCAGTGGAGCACATGTTTATAATGTGGATGCATGTATTTGTCTACCGCCTTTTTTAAAATCAACTACATTTACTGCTTTTGACTTACTCTATAAGCATATCACCCTCGTGGCGTAGAATGTTTAGTATACCCTCATGTGCCAACTGGGTTTTGCCCTCGCCCTCGGATTTCGGATTGCAGCGCTTAACCTTAACCGACTCGTTGCTTTTGCTGTTCAGTGTTCAAATAAGTTACAAACGGTTGTGACGTTCAAATAGTTAACAGTCTCACGTTGTTATAAATCTGAATAGCATTATGTAGTCCCGTTTTCCTGTGTCAGTGTATCTGCGTTGTCATTATAGTCTGTAGTCTGTACTCTGCACTATGCACTATTTCAGTCTTTGATGAAACTTCGCAAGAGAACCGGCTACAGTTATGTGAATTGCAGGAAGGCGCTGGTTCAGTTTGGTGAGTTGATTTCTCAGATTTCTCATATATTTTGTAGTACTGGATCTGGATGTGAATGTGACTGATCACACCATCACGCACTTATGATATAACTTCCTGAGGAGCGCAGCGCGGACACTCGAATCAGCGTCCGCAGGAAAAATTAAATTTTCATTGAAAAACAAGGCAGAAAGAAATACGCCCTCTTTTCTGAGTGTCCGCCAGTCCGCCTTTACTTTCCCATGGCAAAAATCTATATCTCTGACGCGGATTCACATGTCCGCGTGCGCGCCTGGGTACGTAGAATTGGTACGATCTTGACACTTGGCGATTTGTAGTCGGACTTGCTTTTGCTTTAATTGCTTCATGGATAGTTTTGTTAGTGGTTCGTTCCGTTTTTCTTTGCATTTGTCTTGAAAATTGAATAATTTCCAGGTTCTGATCAGTTATCGGAAGCAGAGAAATGGCTACGACAAAATGCAGAAAAGGAGGGCTGGGCGAAAGCTGCTAAGTAGGTTTTTTGTTCCCTTCACTTAATTATTGTTTTGTTTTGTGTTGTGTCTTGTAAGCAGCGAGCATAGCAAATTGACTATATCTTGTGAACTTTGGCTTATGATCTTATTGTTCTCATGCTGTGATTGCTTACACTGTGTTTTAGTATTCGCTCCTTTACTATAGTTTACGTCGGACGGAAATTGTTTTAATCTTTTTCGTTTGATTAATCGTATGGTATTAGTTGGAATTTCTTTCCATTTAGTCACTTTTACAGGGGGAATTTTTTGATTACTTTTCGGCGTGGTTCACTGACTATACGAATTCGGTCGAGGTTGTTGCTGCTTCAATATTTTCCAATACCACTATGTTGATGCTTCGCATATTTCCCAAATGTCCTTTTTTATCCCACAAAAATAATCCCCGCTACGGAAAACCCAATCATATTAGGCTTTCGTCACGTCAAACTTCGCAAGGTCTGGTGGCTGTGAAACCAGCTGGGAATGTGGCGATCGTTATTGAATTGAACTGCGAAACCGATTTTGTCGCGCGCGGAGAGCCCTTCAAGGAGCTGGTTGGTTATTGCTGGTTGATTCTAATTTCTGGAATAATTGTAGATTGGATCTGGTTATCTTCTGAAAGGTTACAGATTTGCATATTTGCATATTGAGGGACGGATGACACTGTGTGTGTTATTCCTTAATAGTATAAACTACAGTCTATACTGACACACCAGATAAGATAGAGGAAAACGGATGTAACATTATGGAAAGAAGAGCACACGGAGAAAAACTATTTTGGTTAACACACCAAACTCCGTTGCCCCGCGGGATATACACTTAGATTATGTTTATTCGTTTCGTTCCTTGCCGTATCGTCTCGTCGTTATTTTTGTTTACTTTATTTTAGCTCACAACGATTACCGACGCAACGTTGGTGCATGCACAGCAGAATCCAGTGGAGGCCTCGGGATCGATTGCTCGCCAGCAGTACGGTAATTATTGATTGAAGTTTTGGTATTATAAAGATCGTATCGTTTAGTGGATTGGATGTATGGCGTATGCTTGAATAAGAGTTTGTGAGTAATAAATTACTACACCCTTAGATGGGGATATAAATAGCAGAATTGCGTTGATTTGGTGTGCGGTGCCAGGTTGAATACGTGACTATGGTATCGACTCGCTTATTTATTTGCTTTGGTATTTTACCGTCCATTTTCCAGATGTGGACACGGTTAAAACGTCAGAGGGCAAGTCGTTGAAGGTGTGTTTTCTTTCTTTACGTTCGTGCATTATTTTGATGGCTATGGCTACTTTTATTTGGGGGTTGATATGTTTTTTACGTATTTATTATTGTTTTGGTCAAATATAGGATGTGTTCTTGATTGACCGAAAACAAACCACTTTTGGGTTGGGGTACAGTAGACTTTTTTTTGGCCCAATTCAAACTCAAACGCACCCGCAGTTTGGTAACCTGGTAACTTAAGACTCAAGTGCACATGGTGAAGAAGTAAGTATCCCTTGCTGATTACGATGTAGGTCATCCACATGTAAGTTACAAGTTACTACGCAACTGCCTTATTATTATTATGTATGACACAATGACCTACTTATTGTTATTAGTTTACTACGTGTTCAGTTCAGGAAATCCTGGCAATGTCTGTCGGCCGTCTCGGAGAGAATTTGACTCTGAAGCGAGTTGAGGCTCTTTTCGCCCCAACGGGAGCTGTTCTGCATGGCGCCGCACATCCGAAGGGTGAGTTTTTTTTAGGCCTTTGCACATTTCTTAATAATAATAATAATAATTTATTTCTAGTTTGCAGTTTGCATGATCCTTTCATTTGGTAAAATGTGACAATTACTCATTTACTGTATGTGGAAAATGAAAGAAAAGGGAAACCACATTAAGATATAATAGTATTTAATATTTAATGAATTAACGATTGGTAGCTGGTGGGGCTGGTAGTTCCTTGTGTCTGGTAGTTCGTACAAGGACCATTTTTGACACAGATACAAGTCCATTTGTGCCTTCTGTGCTACCCTATAGAAATTCGGTATGTGTAGGGGGTGGGGTAAGGTACGTGAAAGCAACTTCAAAGCGAAATACCGGCCGGTTTTTGAAACTCATCGTGGATAACTGAATTCTTACTGATTTATGCTAATTTGCTCGAATTTAGCTAGATTTTTTGTTACAATTTACGTTCATTTGCATATGCTGCAGAAGATTGCTGATGTCCAAAATGTGTTTTAAAAACCGGCCAGTATTTCGCTTTAGTGATGCTATCGACGTGTCCTCGGGTCTTTCTTTTAACTCACTCTGCACTGTATTTTGTATATTGTCTGAAATTGTCTAAAATTCGATGGCAGATACGCAAATGAGTGAAATTTTATTCATTTTCCTCATTGGATAGAAATATTTACGTTCGGATTCTGCTTGGGGAAATACTTTACTCGAACTGGCATCCAGACTTGGGCTTGCGGCACAGCACAGTATAGTCTGTTGTTATTTATTCCAGACGGCACTGAGGCTCTTCAAATGGGCAAATTTGTGTCAATCATTGCGATGGAACGCAAAGAGGCCGATGGACTCTTCCCAACGGAAAGGCTAGCCGCGCAGATATGCCAGCATATTATTGGAATGAGAAGGTTGGTTGGAATGTCATTGCTTTTTTAAAGCGAAATACTGGCCCTTTTGGAAAATTTGCATATGATAAGCAAATCCTACTTATCCTATGCTAATTTTGTACGATCGTCCACGGCAATCGTACAAAATTAGCATAGGATACATAGGATTTGCTTATCATATGCAAATTTTCCAAAGAGGCTAGCACTCCGCTTTAAGCGAAATACCGGCCCGTTTTTGAAACACATCGAGTAGACCAGCATTCGTATGCAGCGTATGCAAATTTGCAAATGAACGTAAATTAGAATAATAAATCGAGCTAAATTCGAGCAAAACGTAAGAATTCAGTTATCCACGATGCGTTTCACGGCCGGTATTTCGCTTAAAGCGGTGTGAGACTGGTATGTGAAGTGTCTGTTGGATAAAATCATCAGATTGTGAAGCGCTCTGAAATTTGCATTGGAGACACTGCGTTCAAGTGATGTTGTCTACCGTACATTTCAGAAACCACGTGACACACCGCTTTCAAAGTTGTCGTGCTTTGTTAAACTGAGTGTTTTGACTAGTGATTGGTGGCTGCTTTATTACGCATGTTTTTTGTTTGCGTTGGGTTCCACTTTCAAATCCTGAATTTCTAATTGTACAAGGTGCCATTTTTGTGAATAAGAATTAAGAATATGTGATTTAGTGAGACCCTTGGCGCTCCGCCCTCTGCTGATCAGAAACAGGCGGCTAAGTCTGAGACAGTTGATAATCAAGACGAGTTGAACGAATTTTTCAAGGGACAGGTAAGGCTTCATAAGGTTGTGATACTGTATGGCTACGATACGTGATTTTTTAAAGCGAAATACTGGCCGGTTTTTGAAACGCATCGAGTTCACCAGCATTGTTACACTGCTTATGCAAATGAACATAAATTAGAATAAAAAATCGAGCTAAATTCGAGCAACTTAGCTAAAATACGTAAGAATTCAGTTGTTCATGATGCGTTTCAAAAATTGCCTGGTATTTTGCTTTAACATATTCTGGACAACACCATTTATATTTGTATATATTTTCATTTGTGTTTACATGGGAATGCAGTAGTCCACCACATGTTTCAAAGCCATGTGTCATCTGGATACTATGCCATAATGTGCGATAAGTTACTCCAAGCAACCAAGCTCCTTTATATTATGACATTTGTTTTCAACTTAAATATTGTATCTGAATCTGAGTTCTCAGATGCCGAGACTGAGTGATGAGGACGATGAGGTGACCCTAGGAATCCCGCAGATTGTTTTGGATTTCTGTATTTTGATTTATTTTAAAGCGTTTTGTTTTCCAGACAACTGAAATCGACGACAGTGAGACAGCACTGCTGAGGCAGGCGTTTATGCTCAACCCATCGCAAACGATTCATGAGTAAGTTTTTATTTTATCTGGAATGTTTTTTTGCGCGTTGTTTTGGTATTGTTGGGGTTTAAGGCATTCTAGCGGATTGAGCGGACAGCGAAGCGGATTTGCTTGCGGATTTTTGAGCAAATGCAGCTTCATGTGTAAGTGCGTTCGTGGCAAATGTAGCGCTGCAAATAGGAGTCTATAATTTGATATTTCACCAGCCCAGCTGAAAAATATATAAACCTGGTGCTTTTGTTAGGGACTAGTCTATGTTATGAGCTTTACTTATATTTTGTTAGCTTGTTTGTCTTTGCTACTTTACTTACCCTTTAGGCTTTAGCTGAGTTGTTATAATAATCAGTAAGACAGTGTCAACTTGTTGTTGTATTGAATACTTTATTCTGAAAAGAACAAAAGCGAAATAATACAGCGTGATTATTTGTTCAGATACGTCACTGGACATCAGGCCAAGATTGTCGATTTTGTACGAGCGGAACTTGGTGAAGGTTCAACGGCAAGTGATTAAGCATAAGCAAGTATATGTGTTATTTTAAGTTATTGAATTTTCTTTACAGACAATGTATGGCCACATGGCCAGTCCGGCGCCATATTTTTATTCAGATATCACGGCGTAAAATGAAATTTTACGGTAGAATTGTGATTACAAGTTGATGCTAGTTTGCTTTTCTTTAACAGTAGGAGTTTATGAGATTGGTTATTGAGCACCTTACTCTGCGTAAATTTACGTGATGTTCTCGTTTTTCCTCGTTTAGTTGTAGATTTTTCGAACCAGGCTCTCACGCTCTCACCGTTTGAAATATGGAGTTGAGTAGGATTAGGATAGTAGATTTAGGAAGTTTGGATGTAGAACCAGTTATTAGTATTAGGCTATATTGTTTCTTGATCTTGGGTTTGTTGTTATTTGTTGGATTTTCAGAATGTTTCATAAATTATTAAGAAACAAACACAGTATTTGTATTGTATATGCTGAAGAAATTTAGAAAAAGAACATTAACGATGTGAAGGCTTATGTGTACAACACCAATAGCTTTTATTAGTACGAAATGAATCGCTCGTTGCAATCTATACATACTGACAAAGCTCTGGTGGTGCGCGGCGAAAGTGGAGCGAATGTTTTGCGCGGTAGTCGAAGCACGAAAATTGTACAGAACGAGACAAACAGATGCGCGGATGTTTCTCCTATCCTCAGATTTTGGCGAAAGGGTGGTCAGTGCACTGGCGAAAGCCCGGCGAAGACGGGACGAGGTGCGCGGAGAGATAGAGTTTCTTTCGCAGCGCAGCTCCAGAGTTATGTGTTGAGCACTGATTATGAGGGAGCGGCGAGTCTGTCTAATAATAAATGTTTCAGAGCGGCACGGCACACCACCTCTCGGGCGGCGTGGGCGTCACTGTAGCGCGAATACAGGTGTCTTTCCGCAGTGCGGAAACTAGCATTGTGTACGGGTGTACGCTAGGGGCAGCACCCATTTGGCGAGCGCTGCGAGTACCCCAATTTGCCTGTTTTACATTTTCCTCTGTGCGGCACATTTTCACGACAGACCGAAAAACGTTTATCATTGGCGTTGGTAATTTTATTGTCATTATTCATGATGATAGAAATCGAATCATTTCGCAACTGGCATTTATTTATTATCATTATTATCCATACTTGTTACTTGTTAAAAAAAACTTCTTGTAAGATGAGCATATCAACCACATAATTAAATAGTGAAAGAAATTTTGCGAGGTAATTTGATCGGTGGCTGGGTGACTTCGTAGTTTCTGACTTCCTTCTTACAGTACCCAATGGGCAATTATTATACTTAGAACGGATGCCGTCCACGTTGTCGCACCTCCCCTACTGTAGCCATATTCATGCGAGCGACCCCTGAAGTAAATAACAGATTATAAGTTTTTAAAGCGGTGTGACACGTTGCTTGCGAAGCGTACTTAGCGTACCCTGGAAAACTATATTCCCAATTCTTGCAGTTCTGAGGCCATATTCACCACTCTGATACCCTCGGGGAAATATTCCCTGGGTACAGAAAATAGCATTCCAAAGTGAGACACGCAGAGAAAAAGACGGGGGAATTCCCCATGGGGAATTGAGTGGTGAATACGGCCTCTGAGTTTAAAGTAAATATAAAGAAATTGTAAATTTGGCAGATACATACGCAAATGGAACATAAACTCGGTATCCTGGCATTATACGGGGAGCTACTGGTGCTGAAAAGTGGAACATCAATAATCAAATAACTTTGAGTAGTTCTAGTTCCGTGTCTGCATAGTGTTAGAGGAAAATCCGCGCCGTCCCTCTGCAAAAAAATACCCAGTTTACAGACTTCTAGGATGGCGGGAGTGTGCCAAAACGGTGTAAGCTGTACGTTTTGAGACTACGCGATAGCCGGATGCGTCAGTTGACAACAAACATGCTGAACGGAGTTTTGCCCCTGTGGCACATCGTCAGCGCAGCGTTCGCGCAAACTAGGCGTCCACCGCCTAGGCTGAACGGAGTTTTGCCCGTATGGCGCATCGTCAGCGCAGCGTTCGCGCAACCTAGGCGTCCACCGCCTAGTCTGAACGGAGTTTTGCCCGTTTGGCGCATCGTCAGCGCAGCGTTCGCGCAACCTAGGCGTCCACCGCCTGGTTTGGAGTGGACAGTGGACCATCAACTGCGCGGCGACCGCGCGATGTTTTGCGTTTCAGTCGGTTTTGTTTTAGACTTACGATCGTGAAAGTCGGTGTATTGATCCCAATTGTCCCGCATCCAATTGGCCCTGAATAAGGCATTATTAGCATGAAAATAATTTGAAAATTTTGAAAACACACGACTGATGTGGGTACAATGTACAGCGTGCAGAGCAAACAAATTTGGTTAAACCTGAGATGACAATAAAATACTGTACTAAATTGGGAAAGGTAAATGACTTACATGGTAAAATGTTCTGTGCCGTCTGAAAAAAATACCGTTTACAAATAGAGCAAATACGATAAGAAAATAAAGAAAACTTATTGGTTGTATAAAAATGTTGCGCCGCAATCCATTCGTTTCATTTTAGTTACTACAGGGCCCGCGAAGAGTGCGCCAAACAAAAGCGATAGCGGCGCAAATATCGTGTGCGCCATATAAGCGCCGCGTCGGAGCTACAAGAAAATAAGAAAACGCTACCGATGACCATGACGGGTTCTTCCTCCTCATCTTTTGAACTGTGTCTGACATGTCTTCTTTTGCGTGAATGTTTCTCTTCATTGTGGGAAGGTTTGGAAAAAGTTTCACCCAGAAACAATAGTAGGAGAAATAGTGTGAGTAGGCGATATTTCTGAAAAGTTTATTTGAAAATTACAGAAAAAGTGCACCTCGTTGTCGTGTACTATTTTCGCGGGAATTGGGGTCAAAGTTCATTATAAGGAAAGATTAAAAAAGCATAGTTTCACATAAGTTGGGTGAAGGTTACCGTAGTCATGTATCCCAATGTTTTTTTGTTGGGTACCGCTCGTATGAGAGAAAGGATTGAATTGAAAACCTATATATTTTAATCAAAGCAAGGTTATTAGAATATTCCAAATTCCTTAGGAGTGGCGTGTCAAGAAAACATGATTAGACAATTTGGCGTTTCACACGATTATAAGAAGTTTCACAGAATAAGAAGAACACAATGGCGTTTCACACATGACGGTACCTTACAGAAGGTACCGTAGACAGGCCTTGGGAAGGGAAGTTAAGTCATTTGCATATCCACATCAAAGATGTATATGCAAATGGCTATGCAGATGTCCCGACTACGGTACCTTTAGTAAGAAAGCTCAGCGGAAGCACGTCCCCAGGGTGAAGCTGAATGATATTTAGTTCGTATACATTGTAATAAACACCCTTTATATGGTACGAATCACGGTCTGGCTCTACTCAAATGTGATCATGAAACAAATGGACTTTTCAAGTATCCCAAAAAAATCGGTGTGATTCTGTCAATACTACCGCATTTCTGCACGGAACCTGCATACATAATTAAAAATTAAAAAAATGTTCTCGTGTAGTTTCAAGAAACGGTAAATTTTCAGCATACTTGTAAACCCCATTATGCAACCTGTAGAACTAAAGTGTGCCATTTCACAAACGGAGAAGTAGCACTTATGCCTTGTCCTGGGATTAATTATTCACGTCGGTTTTTAGCTCTCACACTCAAACCTAACACTCCTAACACATGCAATACAAATGTGTGTACACCCGTACATACACATACAGTAGACAGCTCCTTGGTGCTTTTACCCTTTTACCCTTAGTGGAGATGCGGCTAGTGTGCCACATGTCACATATGCACCTCAGTGCGCCACGGGTGTGCCATTGGCGGACGCTCCTTTTGTGCGCGACGATGCTGCAGTGTTTTATGTTGTTCATTCCAAGGCATAAATTCAGCTGTAGGGCTCGCAATCGAAAGTTCCAGACTTCTAGAGCCAAAGTTTTCAAAAACGGCACAGAATTATTCCATAATATAAGTTTAGCTTTATAAGGCACAGAAGCATAGCAAAAGATTTATTACGCACAACAAAAATTTACGCACATGTTTTCAAATAATACCAATGCCTGTTACGGCAGTCAAAATACAGGAAGCCTCAGCAGGAGTTAGAGAAAAAATAATAATAGGATGGAATAAAACAGAGTTAAAGAATCGAATGAGTGCTATTTAAATGACATACGTTTATCTATAAATGTAGTAAGTGAGATAAGATGAAAGCTGATTATGTTCAATGATTAGAGAAGTTGCGTGGAAAAAAATTATTTAAACTAATTGTAAAGGAAATTTGTTATTTGTTTGCTTCGACCACTCCGAGAGTTCAGTGTAGAATGTCTGAACATGAAAATTTATTGGAGTTATCATGAAACATACTGGTCAATTATTTACGAGTGAAGGAGCTCAAATAAAGTGAAAAAAATCGACCCAAATTCGCACGCTCACCTGGCATACATAAGCATGCCGTTACAAAACATCCGCTTCAAAAAAGGCTATCATACCGCCTTGAAGCTTAGCTTATGGCGTTTGATGAGACTAAGTTGCTTACCTATACGCGTAAAGGAGACTCCGCTTCACGTCTTAGACGACGTGCGTATTACGGACGTTTTTCTTTACGGAAGCGGAAATCCGACGCATACTTTGTATATGGCGTATATAACTCCCGGTATCCAGCCAAGGAGAGTGAGCACGATACTGATGCAAACCGAAGCTCTGAAATTGGTAAGTTGTTGCGGAAAACATGCATTTGGCTACAGTTATGGAACGCCGCGCCATATCCGCACACATTTTTTTGATGAGGTGCGGCACGCGTGCGCCATCTGGCATTCGCACACTCTTGGCGCCGCCGCGTAACTTCCAAAAACATGACAAAAAAAACGAATTAAAATTTGACTACAGTTATGGAACACCGCACCATAACCGCACCCATCTGCTTGATGGAGTGGGGCATGTCGCATGTGCGACACGCGTGCGCCACCTGGCATTCCCGCACTTTTGGCGCCGCCGCCGCACAAGCCCCAAAAACATGCCAAAAATACGGCGGCGTGCTCTCTTTTTTTGCCTACAAATTGGCAATAAAACTGTATTAATCAAAAGTTCCTACCCACTGCAAGTTGTTACGTAACCGACGACAGCTGGAGGACATAAGAAGGATAGAAATACCAGCAGACACTTGCACATATTTACGTATGCGTCTGTTCTAAGAAAAGAACAGCGAGGCAAGCTTGTGCACGCTAATCTACGCTGCTCATTAGAATAATTGCGTTTTTGGAATATCATTGCAGGGAATGTGAGAGAAAATAGACAGTTTTCTTTCAATACGGTATTGTATTGGTTCATAAACAAGCTCAAACTAACAAGTTTTCAAAACATTGTGCGCTCTGCTTTAGTTAGACCGGTCTTGTTCCATTTCAAGCTAAATATTAACTACGTCTTCGGTTTACGACAAGCAATGTTGGACTTATTATATATACGTCGCCGTTTATATAACACAGCCACATGAACGCACAAACATGTAGAAACAAACAATACTTCTTATCACAAAATTATACGAAAATTCAAAACTAAATTGTTGAAAAGATAATTGTTAGACAGGCCCGAAAACGTCGAGCAATTTGTCATCTGAAACTCGTCGCCGACTCTGCTCACCATCTGCGATCAAGTAATAAGCTTTGAAACTTGTATTAAATACATGAGCGCGCACTTGGAGCGTAAGAAATATATAAAAAAAGGTCATAGGGCAACTGTGAAGCTCATTTATTTCGTGTCATATATCTCCGAAGAATACCCTCCACTAAGATTTTTCTTATTATATAAATGAGTAACTGTAACGTGCGCTAGCACTCAAGTTGCGGAAAATAATTAGAATAAATTGTTTCGCTTCGGGCACAAGATGCAGCAGCACAAAGTAAGAATATTCTAACGTAAACGATGTGTGTCTTCATTCGTAAAGATTTATATCTACGTTACAGACGTTGTATAAGCATGGAAAGACGCCACAGGCGGCGTAGCCGTCTGGTTTGACAATAATGCTACTGGAGAACCGCAGTAGAAGTATTATTTCTGAACAGAATGCACATAAGACATACACAACATTTATTCGAAACAGCAAAACATGTGACACACTTGTTTTTATCAAAGAATACGGAACTATTGAAATCGAAATAAACGATACATCATAGAATAAAACAGAGCTAAAATCTAACGTAAGTGAGATAAGACGAAAGCCGGATTATTATGTTCAAGCATTAGAGAAGTTCTGAGAACAAAATTTATGTGGATATTTCTGAGGCCATATTCACCACTCCAATTCCCTCGGGGAAATAGAAATATTCCCTGGGGACAGAAAATAACATTCTAATACGAGAAACGCAGAGAAAGCCGGGGAATTCCCCTCGGGGAAACGAGTGGTGAATATATGGCCTCTGGTTACTAGGTGGAAAATAATAAGTTTGCTTCTTTGACGACGATAGGACAGAGTAGAAAATCTGAAATAATGTAGTAAATTTATGTGCGGCACTCTCAGGCTTAGGTAAGGGCGCGTTCGGGATTGATTTTCCGAAAGGAAACCATGCAAATTCACGTTCGGGATGGACATTTTGGAAATGTTCTAATGCTTGGAGAAAACAAAAAATACAGTATGAATTAGCATGGAAAATTTGAAAAATATGGTTGAAACGTATATTGGAAGTTGTATAGTTGGCAAAGCGCTGCGCTATAATACGCGTTTTTTTTATCTAATCATTTGCATACAAAATATGGAAATGCGGTTGACCATTTCAAAAAAGGGCCGTTCTATCGCTTTAACGACTACTGTATGCTATTATACTTTGTTTTTCAGGCTTACCTATACACATAAAAATAGAAGGAGGTTCCCTCACATCTCAGACGCCTAGACGGTGTTGTTCGTATTTGTAGTGCTATTGCTTCTTGATTTGTCGTGTGATTTGTCGTAGGTGCACACTGTGTACATCGCATGAATGATACCGGGGATATAAACAAGAAGACACCACAGTAGGTTGCAGCACACACGCTTTCTGAAATTTATTTTGGGAAACGCATACGCTACCCACAACGCTAAACTTCAAAAGTGTGGCGAGTGCGCGGCGAAGGTTTTAGAAGGTCGCCACGGACGAATGGTGAACCATTTCCGCGCGCATCTTTGGCCAGGTCGTCGCCCCGCCCGGATTTCTCCGCGGTTTCGCCCGGCTTCTGAGGAGCGCAGCGCGGATGTGAGAATCCGCATCCGCGGGAAAGAGATGCCTTTTTGACATGACATGGGAAAGGCGGAGACGCAGAAAAGAGGGTGGGGTTCTTTCTCTCTGTCTCGAGTTTTTCAATGCAAATTTGCTAAATTTCCCGCAGACCGGATTCGCATGTCCGCGCTGCCTGAGGACCAGAGCTCACCTATGCTCTCTGCTTACATCAATGAACCGATATTTGAATAAAAAGGATAATCGACTTACCCACTGCACCCGGTCACGATACCCACAACAACAGGGGGCATAATAACGGATAGAAGTATCAGCAGAAACTTGCACATATTTCTTCACGACCCTGAAAGAAAAACACATAAAATGCGATAGATAAACATTGAAATGCGCGCGCCTTGTGTTAGAAAACAAAGCTCTGCCGCGTACCGACAGAAGTGAAAACAGAAACCTAAAACTTTAGGGCGCGTTCGGGATTGATTTTTCGAAAGGAAACCGTACAAATTAATCGTTCGGGATGGACTTTTTGGAAACGTTCCAATGCTTGGAGAAAACAAAAAACACAGTATGAATTTGCATGCAAACCTTGTTCTCTTCCATGCTAATTCATACTGTATTTTTTGTTTTCTCCAAGAATTAGAACGTTTCCAAAATGTCCATCCCGAACGATGAATTTGCATGGTTTCCTTTCGGAAAGAGCAACCCGAACGCGGCCTAAATTACAAACTGCTGAAATATAGTTTCTCGGTTGCTGAATAAACTAAAGTTCACATGCTAATACTTGTGTACACAAAGAGTATAGAGATAGGTTTCTCAGAAAAATTAACTAATTGCAAAAACTCTTGTTGACATATCTTTCTTTGTCTATGCGTCGAATATTAGCATATGAGCCTAATTTTTGGTTTTGCAAATTACACTTTGTATGCATTTTGGTAATTTGTACACGAGGGTATGTAGTTCTTCTAATGGGGTTTCCATGTTTGCGATTCGCACCTGCGAAAATGTCAAACCGCTGTCCATGTTTGAGTCGATGTAAATGACAGGGTCCCGCAGCGATCTTGGATTTAGTATGGAACAATTTCAAAATAGTACGGATCTAGTATGGATCTGATACACTTTCGCTGCAGGGCCATGTCAAACGTGCGATTCGCATGGGTTACGGTAGGCAGTTGACATGCATGTAAAATGACTTGAACATGGACAGCGGTTTGACATTTTCGCAGGTGCGAATCGCATACATGGAAACCCCATAAATTAAAAAAAAAAACGATCCCGTACTTACTCAACAGATTATTTGACACAGTACCTTTGAAAACGGAGTAAAGGTTCCGGTTTACGTTATATTCAACAACGATAAGCTCTGTGTACAAGTAGCGCACTAGGAGAGTGGGCCATTGCCCTAAATTAGAGAAATTGTGCGATGTAAATTTAAAGTAGTATAACAGCCAATCTTTGAAAATTGCGATTGACGCTGTATTCCGCTTCTAAAGCATGATGCAATCATGTCGATAAATCAACGTAAAATGCCGGCCTCCGATACTGGTAAAAATAAGCGCCAACATCTGACCTGGCATTCAAGTTCACGATAAATTAAACAATAATTTCAGACGGAAAGATTGAAAAATGTGTGTCTGCTGTATGTGCCTGTGTTGTGAGGTATTTTGGGCCATTTTCTGCCCACCAGTTGCCGTGGCCATGGTTAGATACTGCAGTCCGTGAGTTATTCATTTTTCTCAGATTTTATCACAAAAATAACATGACTGAAATCTTTATGGGGTCTCCAAGTATGCTGAAAATACAGTATTTTGGAACTGCACGAGAATGTGTAGTATTGAGTATTGACACAATCACGTAGGGATACTTTACTTTGAAATTGAAACCCTATAAAGGCCAAATACCAGCCGGGTTTTGAAACATATCGTGGACAACTGAATCTTTACATACGTATGCTAATTTACTCGAATTTAGCTCGCTTTTTATTCAGTTATTCAGGTTTATTGTTAGCTCGAATTTACGTACAGTTGATTAAGTTAAGCTGCGTAAGAAAGCGATGTGTTTCAAAAACCGGCCGCCATATCGCTTGAAAACAAGTCTCAATTTCAGATGTTCGATAATCATTAGCATCGTGCTCACGCTCCTTCTCTGGATTCCTGGTGTGATCCACGCACTGATCTGTGTGTTCAATCCAATTCCCCGTGTTGTTGGCGGAACCGATTCGAAGTCACAGTCGCGGTCGCTGTCGCAGTCGGTCTAAACGTCGAAGTCACAGTCGCAGTCAGTCTAAACGTCGGCCTTGGAAGCAAAATATCTATCTATCTTCGTTTTGTATGTACAGGTAAGCCTAAGTCTAGTCTAGCTTCGGTCTTTATAACAGGAGTGGCAGAATTTCAATATATCTGTCCATTTCGCAGACGAAGGCAAGCCTAAGAATAAGCCTAAGCGTGCGTCGACCCGTTACAGTAGTAGTGGCGATATGTTCTAGTAGAATTTTCCCAATGTGGATTGAAAGTGAAGAATAAAAATCAACCACAGACTTTATTATATTTCATTTCAGGTACACAGTCATCGCGTCAATTGTAATGTTAGAATTAAAAAATAAAACCGTACTTTAACTATGTTTACCAATCAATAAAACTATTGAATTATTGTTTTGTAAAATAAAGAGAATAATAGTATTTTTCAAAGAGAGAGAGAGAGAGAGAGGGAGAGAGAGAGAGAGAGAGAGAGAGAGAGAGAGAGAGAGAGAGAGAGAGAGAGAGAGAGAGAGAGAATGAGAGGGAAAGAGAGAAAAACAGGGAGAAAAAGAGAGAACGGCAGAGAGAAAGAGATAGAAAGAGTAGGTGAGAACAGGAAAAGACGGATTCTGTAGAAAAAGTGGAAGCCGGGGCCGCACATAAATTTAAAAAAAAAAATATTTTTTACGCTTCAAGAGCGTGCACCTTTATTCAAGGGAGTTCAAAGTACAATTTCAAGGCTTGCTTATGATTTGTTCCGCAGAGGTGCTGAACAGTAGGCGACGAGTTCCAGATGACAAATTGCTCGACATAACTGTCTTCCACTTTCATCACGCATTATGCTTCTAGACACCAATGATACATGTATGGTTTATGCAATAAAACACAGACACGCATACGTTGAAGGCGCAAGAGGAAGCATTAGAACGAAGCATGTCCGAAGCTCTCCTGCCTCGGGGAGCAAAGTTAATTTAATGTAATTTTCGCATTGTGAATATTTTCGGCCATACTATCGATCGAAAATATTCAAAAAGTGATCCTAGTGATTCCCTTTAAAGGAGGAGGCTCACGAGAATGAAGTGCTCAAATAGTTTCCTTTTATCGAAGTATTATAAGGTTCAGCGCTTTAGTTTGAGGAATTAATTAATCTAAGAACTCGAAGTCACATGAACTAACCTATGTATGCAAGAGGTAGACTTCAAAGCTAAACATGCAAATTCACAAGTCATTTTGCAAGTCAGCACAAAATTTGCATGCCCACTATGGAAATCAACTATTTTTTACGATTCAAAATTTTGATAGAATTCATCGTTTTATATTGATTTACTCCTTTCTGTTAAAAGCTTTTGTATTGTAAATCATGTCGTTCGGAACTTAATACCATCATCATTCGATAAAAGGAAACCATTCGAGCACTTCATTCTCGTGAGCCTCCTCCTTTAAGGGGTCAGGCCCATTTCCGGTAACCCCTATTTTTGATGACTCTACCTGATTCTCCGTGTCAAATATGGTAGGATGCAAGTTTTTCCCAATTCGAGGCGCAAAATTCACGCAGTATTCAACAGTTTACCTGTTTACCATAGCGAGTCATACCAATACCCAACAAACTACCGTAGTTGGCACGCCCTTCGCACTGATTGGTCAATACGGTATTGGGTTCAAAGTACTCGCGAAAAGAATTATATGAAGCGTCTGCAACGTGCATTTCTAATTTTATGCAATATAATTCGATTTCACTTATTTTTGTTGGAGACCCCGATCGAAGCCCTTCTCTCGATTTTTCTCTCTCGCTTTTCTTTTCTTACCATGTACCACTGTGCTTATTTCTTTAATCAATAAGCAACAGCAAGTTGTAACCAATAGCATCACGGGGCCATATCGAGCTTTTCGAGAAATAATCGGGGCCATACCGGGGTTTTTTGAGAGAATCGGGGCCAATCGGGCCTTGCTCCCGATATGGGCCGGATTATTTGTGATCCGGCCCATATCGGGACTTGATCGGGGCCATATCGGGGTTTTTTGGAAGAATCGGGGCCATATCGGGGTTTTTTCGAAAATAATCGGGGTCATATCGGGGTTTCCACTTTCCTGTGATATGGCAACAAAGAAAATCATGTCACGTAAGCACAAAAATTTTATTTCGGTGCGAATCTCTTGCGAATTTGTTTAGGCACTTGGGTTTTGCTTCTTTTCAGTGAGTGATAACAAGTGTTGCAAACAGCACAAACGTAGGATATGACGGGGCCACTTTGCTTCTAAAGTATGAACCATAAAGAAAAAAAATGACTAAACATATAAAAAAGAAGAATACATGAGTAACATGATCGTTTATAAATTTAAAGTGAAATACCGGCCGGTTTTTGAAACGCATCTCAAGTACTTACATTCCTATGCATTTATGCAAAATTGGGGCTAAGCGGGGGTCTAGTTTTTATTCTAATTTTTGCTCATTTGCATATGCTGCATAAGAAAGCAGGTGTACAATTGGTTTTCAAAAACCGGCCGGTATTTCGCTTTAATACTGCTTGCTGGCTAAAAAGAAAAGAGCGCATTAATTTGAACTATATCAACGAGGAAAACCTCTGGGTATATTTACAAGTGACCTATCGGTTGAAATTTACTTTGATTATGAAATGTCAAATGATAAAGTGCAAAATGCCTACAGTGGCGCAGCTATCGCCGGCGCAGGACCGGCGATAACGGGCGCGGGCTCTGGTCCTCTTTGTGTATCAGGCGCGCCCGGTCCTCGTGCTGGTACAAGTTTGTCAACTATCACCACTAAATTGAGTAAATGTATTAAAGGGAATGCGTACCTACGTTAAAGGGACAGGCCTCCGAGGAAAACAGTTTTCCTTAGTTTACTTGCATAGGATGTCCGGAAGCTTAGACATATTACTGTAAAACCCGCATTTCTTTGCATCTAGAACTCACGGAGTATTAGCCGGCAAACAGTTCGGCCAGGTACAGTAGTCAGAATCAATTTTTGCGCGCTTTTAGGGCATGACGGTATTGAAAACGCTTTTTTTATAATCGTAAGAATGTGGGGAAAGAATGCTAATGAACCGTAAATAAACCGTAAAAAACGTAGAAATGAGGTGGATTGGTTGAGAATTCAGAATCCTATGAGGTGCATGGTGCTCTAGTGAAAATTTGAGGTCATGAGGTGAAGTGCTCTGGTGGTGCTGACGTCATAAGATCAGGTGCTCTGGTGGTGCGGACGTCATGAGGTCAGGTGCTCTGGTGGTGCTGACATCATGAGGTCAGGTCTGGCTGAGTGTACTAACCGTATTTTTCTTTTGCAAACAAGCTCTGAATAAAAAAAAAATAGAACAAAAAAAAACCCACGTCCTGTGTTAGCTCCGTCAATGCCGGAGCTCGCCGCCCGGAGAACATTGTTAAGAGTTTCCATCTTCGAAACACGAGGTGCCGCTGGTTCGATATGCGCACTCTTCGCCCCGCCACTGGGTGCGTCCGGTACGGGTTTGCTTTTCACAATGTTAGAACCGCCATGAGATGGTCCTGGCACTGGGCGGTTCTTCGAACCCTTCAGGATGCCGGGGCGCTTAAAGATCTTGAGACCGAACGGTACACTAAATTAAAAAATTACCTTACCGCATTAAGTTACAAGAGGACCAAAGGCACAATAAAAAGACTAATATTCAAGAGAAATTTTTCGCATAGTTGTTCTATTTCGCAATCATTTTGTGTTTGTGCGAGCAACACTCCGCGCAGTATATTACCTTGATCTATCGAGGTACCACAACGAATAAATAATCTATGTTTAGTGCTCTTATTATGATTTTGTTTAGTGTTCGTGTGTTGTGAAGCGTTGTGTTGTGAAGCGTGGTACTGCGTTGTGAAGCGTGGTAACTTAGGGTCACCTTTTGAGATGTGTTAATTGCATATCCTCAATAAACCTTTATATAATCCGTAGAATTTGTAGTTACTTGCCTGTCATTTCCCGGACCTGAAAATAGTGAATAAGCACAAAGCAAAGGAGCAATTAGCGTTGTGAAAAGGGTCTCACTAATTTGGACATCATAATTAAAGCGAAATACCGGCCGGTTTTTGAAACGCATCGAGTACACCAACATTATTATGCGTCATATGTAAATGGGCGTAATTTAGCATAAAAAATAGACCCCAATTAGACCCCACTTCGCATAAATACATCAGAATGCAGTCACGATGCGTTTCAAAAACCGGCAGGTATTTCGCTTTAACGGTAAAGTTTCCATTTTTATGTATTATACAAATCAGAAATAGCATTTTTTTTTTGGTGTACTGGAAAAAACGAGCGTTCACTTGCCTTTCGTTTCGTTTATCTCCGCAGCGACCCCGTCTACCTTTTGTGGACTCTCTGTTTGGCAAGCATAAAATACCGCACACAAAATTAAATACACACCAATCGACTGAAAAAAAATTAATTACACATCTAAGCCTAAGCCTAAGCCTAAGCCTAAGCCTAAGCCTAAGCCTAAGCCTAAGCCTAAGCCTAAGCCTAAGCCTAAGCCTAAGCCTAAGCCTAAGCCTAGCCTAAGCCTAAGCCTAAGCCTACGGCCTTACGCGATTGGTTAAAAAAAACTCGAGTTAGTTAAAAAAAAGCTCGAGAAGAAGCTATGTACAAGAATGAACAATAAGCAAACCACCTGCTATATTTTATTCTGGAATTATTCGAACCAGAAGCAAATTCTTTTTGAATGTGTCAGTAAAGTAGCAAACCGAGCTAAGTAGGTGTAAGCAGAAATATATCCAAAATAATTGGTACTACTATAAAAGGAAGTTAAAAAAAACCGACCTTTGTCATTTTCAAAGAGGGGGGTTTCTCCTAGACATCCAACTTAAATGGCAGCTGCTATGCTATGTGAAATATGGTAAGCAGTGTCTGTAAACGCGTCTGTCTGTGCTTGTGTCTGTCTGGTCTATTCTATGTTTCTTCGAAAGATACGTTACTAGTCAACGTGAAACTTGGCGACATCGCCGCGCCAAAAACGAGGGTCTGCCACAGCGGTGCCGCGCAGACCGCCTAAGGTGCGCGGCGGGTGCGCCGGAGTTCGCGGATGGTAAATGGCGCACCTACGGCGGTCTCAGGGCGAATATGGAGCGCAACTACGGCGGATTTGCCGCGGAACCTACGAAGAGTTTGAAGCAGGTTCTCCCAATTGTATTGAATATCCTTTCGCGAACCTCTGGCGCGCCTACCGCGCGCACTAGGCGCAGTGCGCCGCCTCACTGTGGCGGACCCTCATTTTTGGCGCGGCGATGTCGCCAAGTTTCCCAAGTGGTATTTGGCGTGCTGAGGCAGTTTTCACCACCATTTACTTCAAATTTTGACGAAAAAGGTACTTAGGTTAGAGGAGGAGGCTCAAGATCGGCCTGTTCAATTTCTTTCCTTTCAAAAGATGATGGTGTTGGCTTCTAACAAACAGGCCTTATGAAGCCTACATTTTTAAGTGGAAGGAAAAAATCAATATAAAGCCTTGAATTTTATCAAAATTTCTGATCGTATTAGACGGCTAATTTCAGGCGTGTGCGCATATGTATGTGCTGTGTGAGAGCGCGTATGCTGTGTGAGCGTGGATGTGTATGCTTGTGCGCGTGTACGTGTACGTGTGCGTGTATAGGCGTGTGTGTGTGTGCGTGTGTGCGTGTGTGCGTGCGCACTTGTGTGTGTGCGTGTGTGCATGTGTGCATGTGTACGTGTGTGCGCATGTATGCGTTTGTGCGTGTGTGTACGTGTGCGTGTAATTGTGCGTGTAATTGTACGTGTAATTGTACGTGTGCGTGTGTCGGTGTGTGTGTGTGTGAGTGTGTGTGCGTACGTGTGTGTGCGTGTACGTGTGTGCGTGTGTGTGTGCGTGTGTGCGTGGTGTGTGCGCGAGTGCGTGTACGTGTGCGTATGTGCGTGTGCATGTGCATGTGTGTGTTTGTGTGCGTGTGTATAATCGGGGCCAATGGGGGTTTTATCGGAAATAATCGGGGCCATCTCGGGGTTTTATCGGAAATAATCGGGGCCATATCGGGGTTTTATCGGAAATAATCGGGGCCATATCGGGGTTTTATCGGAAATAATCGGGGCCATATCGGGGTATACAAGTATACACTGTCCTGTGTTATTTATCAGTGATTTGCCAAACTACAAACATTAGCAACGTATCTTTCTCAGACGTAACACAGTCACAGACAGACACAGACACAGAGGCAGTCAGACGCAGACAGATACAGACAATGTATTTTTAGGTAAAATCATCGCCCAGACAGCGAAATTATCATAATTCGCACACTACAGGCTTCCCATTAGCGTTGCTGTTTTCTGAAAAACACCCGTCTTTGAAAATGACAAAGGTCGGTTTTTGCCTCGATTCGCAGCTATAGGATAACAAACACAACATACATTTATTACGAACATAAAATGTCGCACAAGTTTTGTCAAGGCAATACCACAATGAATGAATATAAACGAGCAAATAATAATAATAATAATAATTTAATTTATTACACCACAAAGGAACCTCGTAAATTATCAACGGAACCTCGTAAACTCGGAAAATGGCTTGTTTATTTATAAGCTTATGCAATCTTGAGTTTGCTGTTATAGACACAAAAGGCGCATTGTTACTTATAAAAAAAATGAAAAAAAAAATAAACTTTCAACGGAGTAAATTTTGGTTCACACTGGAATTTGATTTTCGATCCTTATCTTTTGAAGCAGAATTTGTTCTAATTCTAATGGGGTTTCCATGTATGCCAAAAAAAACTGTGCGTTCCCTTCCAAGTATAGACAAATTTACCGTATTTTCCCTGAATTGAATATTTGACGTGATAAATTAATACATGAGTCTCGCGAAGTCGTAAAATACGGTAAATTTGTCCGGATACTTGGAAACCCCATTAAAGATTCAGGTAAAAGTCACACCTGGGACTGGGACCCTTTGTTCTGAAATAAAATAAAGCCATACAAATGCATATAAAGCGTGTAAATCGAAGTTTAGCGGTTTAGCCTCTGCATCATTCCAGATCTCCCGAATTGGCCGAATTGCCGTTTTAGCGGGTGGGACAATCGGGCTGAAGCCATTGTTGTTCGGCGTTATCCTCAGTGGCCGTATGCACGAACGGCGGGAACCTCCCACGGTGGGAGTATTTGTCCCTGCGTGTCCCTGATTCGTGTGATCCCTCTCTTTCTCTCACCTCCCACTGGGAGGCTGGGAGCTCCCCGGCACGTTCGTGCACACGGATACAGCGATTTTTTTCTCAGCCAGACACGTGTAGCTTTGGAATTGTGCTTTTATAGGTGACTTATGCATTTCTGATTATTTTTATGGTATTTACCGCCTGCCGCACAGACAGCCCGGAGAAAAAAGACGAAATGGTTGCAGATAAAAACGAGACAATGGGTAAGCTCAATTTCTTTTTCATGTTTACTAAATAAAGCAAGCCGAGAAGTCTGGCGACGAAAAAGGAAGCCCAAATGGGACGGAAAACACCTGTCTCGATTTTGCTTCAAAAAATCTATGTAAGAAAAATAAAATCGGAATCCTTGACCTTATGACCTTATTAGAACAAACTGTCCGAGAAAGGTAGAAAAAGGTTATCATAGTTCCATTTTGAGCCAGTCCACAGAAAGAAGACGAAGCGACTGCAGATAACGAGACAATGGGTAAGCTAAGTTTCTTTTTCATTTTTTAAGCAAAGCAAGCCGGGGCTGCTGGCGACGAAAACGACATCTGTCTCGCGTTTGCTTCAAAAAATCTATGTAAAAAAAAGCAAATAAAAATAAACTTTATGATCTTAGAACAAACTGTTGGAGAAAGATAGAAGAAGGTTATATATAGTTTCATTTTTTCATTCCACTCTTTCCATAGTCTTCTTTTTGAGCCAGTCCACAGAAGGACGACGAATTTGCTGCAGATAAAAACCTGACAATGGGTAAGCTCAGTTTATTTTTCCGCTGTTCTAAACAAAAACAAAAAGGAAAAGTTAGCTGGGTAAAACTTTCGACTTCCCGAGAAAAGTTGTGGGCGCCGCGAACCTCAAGGCCAGTGGCCTTATGCACGAACAACGGGAACCTCCCAGGGTGGGAGAATTCGGATCTACGTGTCTCCGATTCGTGTGATCCCTCTCTTTCTCTGACCTCCCAATGGGAGGCTGAGAGCCTCCCGACGCGTTCGTCCATACGGCCACAGTATGCCCGCTTCAGAAATGAGCGGTACCATCGGTGAGACGACGCCCCCTTGTGCACCGTTTCAACACGGTACTCCTTATTGTTGGAACCCGAGGCCAGTTAAAATATAAATTTACCGCTGGGGTAAGTTACGGGCGTCTCCTGTTTAGCGTGATCTCTCGCTTTCTGTGCTAGCGAGAGAAAGCCGAGAGATCCCGCTGCACAGGAGACGCTGAACAGGAGACGCTTGTAACCTGCCACAGCGGTAAGTTTTGTTGGATCACACTCAGCTACTCTTTATCTTCATCTTTTTATGCCAACTTTTCAGGTGCGGGAAATGCTGGCAATGGAAGGCAAGTAACGCAACTTAATAAATATTATTTGTTTGTTGTGATCAAATTTGACAAGTAAAAACGCTCATCGATCAAACATTTGCCTGCATTTCTGTCGAACCTGACGATGAAATATAGGAATCAGCAATAAGACAACAATTAGAAAAATGTCTTTCAGCGTAGAATGATTTTCCTCTTTGTTTTTGAATCCCGAGTTCAGCCAGCAAACCTATAATCTATGTATTTGAGTGAGCGAATGCCATTCTCAAATCTACTATCGTTTATCCCCAACGGAGGTGTCATGCTGGAGGAGGCAGGAGGTGCCCTGTCTAGATTCGGTACATCCATAAAGGAAGCGGACACCGGAATACCATTTGTCGACCAATTTCGTGGGTTTCCTTTGTTATTGGGTAATTTGTGTGTTGTCTAAGATCTGCATATGAATTTTTCTGTGCAATTCACGGGTATCTTTCGGGTTTAAAGGAACGCAGTCACGATATTTTCGGGTAAACTTCGGTTTTTACTTGTCAAACAAATGTTGGCTTCTATGACCTTATGCTAATTTGAATTTGACTCTAATTCGGCTCATATTTTCTTGTAAACCTAGAAAAAATGCAATCTTCAAATCCATCTAAACTTTTTTACCTATCTGTTTCCGACATTTCGTTTTGTTATAACTCGAAGCAGCATGGAATTCTGACTCGAATGATGTCTTTGAATCGAAAATCAACCTGACAAGTAAAAACCGAAATAATTCCATTTGCTCGAATTTAGCTCGATTTTTTATTCAAATAGTCATTTGCATAAGCTGCATAAGAAGCTGGTGCACTCGATGTGTCGCAAAAAACGGCCGGTATTTTTCGCTTCAAAGGGATAGGTTCGTCTCAAAAGACCCTCTTTTTATTGTTTTTATTGGTAATAGCACAAATATCATTCACGATGAGAATTAAATCAATCACAGAACAATACGCCTAGCAGAAGAAGCTTCCTTTATTGGAAACAGGTGATCGGAAGCCAAAATCTAAATGCAAAAAATAATACCGTACACAGATAGCGCGGACTAATGGCAATTAGCCAAGTTACAAACTACACTCAGCCAAGTGCGATTAAATATGATAATTCACCACGTGGGAAATAATGTTGTAACTTGGCTAATTGCCATTAGCCCGCGCTATCTGTGTACGGTATTAGTTTTTGCATTTAGATTTTGGCTTCCGATCACCTAGTTTCCAATAAAGGAAGCTTCTACTGCGAGACGTATTGTTCTGTGATGATTTAATTCTCATTGTGAATGATATTTGTGCTTTTACTAATAAAAACAATAAAAAGAGGGGTGATTTGAGATGAACCTATCCCTTTAAAGTGAGGGGCTCTTCTAGCCTCAAATTATGCACTACAGAATTTCCTTCATTTTTTAAATAGTCTTATAGGTGTCTCACAAAAGCGGAAGACTTTTTTGCGTGGGCCTGACTCTTTATCAGTTTAGTGCGATACTATAACAGAATTACGGGAAACGACCAATATTCCACCACCGCAACGGCGACGACTGAAGCCGAAGCACTGTAAGCATTATCCATTCATTGATAGCCACAGAATGATGATAACAATGTCTGAGCATGGTTTATTTTATGACCTCATCTTATTATATAACAGAGTAACTGTCGCGTAATTTGCATACCGATGTGCGTTACGGAAATGCAAATTTCGAGTTCGGATATAAAAAGAGTTTCGCAGCTCAATATCGAAGTATGCATATGCAATTGTGATGATAACAATGTCTGAGCATGGTTTATTTTATGACCTCATCTTATTATATAAAAGAGTAACTGTCGCGTAAGTTGCATACCGATGTGCGTTACGGAAATGCAAATTTCGAGTTCGGATATAAAAAGAGTTTCGCAGCTCAATATCGAAGTATGCATATGCAATTGTGATGATAACAATGTCTGAGCATGGTTTATTTTATGACCTCATCTTATTATATAAAAGAGTAACTGTAGCGTAAGTTTGCATACCGATGTGCGTTACGGAAATGCAAATTTCGAGTTCGGATATAAAAAGAGTTTCGCAGCTCAATATCGAAGTATGCATATGCAATTGTGATGATAACAATGTCTGAGCATGGTTTATTTTATGACCTCATCTTATTATATAACAGAGTACCTGTCGCGTAATTTGCATACCGATGGGGCGTTACGGAAATGCAAATTTCGAGTTCGGATATAAAAAGAGTTTCGCAGCTCAATATCGAAGTATGCATATGCAATTGTGATGATAACAATGTCTGAGCATGGTTTATTTTATGACCTCATCTTATTATATAACAGAGTAACTGTCGCGTAATTTGCATACCGATGTGCGTTACGGAAAGTTCGGGTATAAAAACAGTTTCGCAGCTCAATATCGAAGTATGCATATGCAATTGTTTCCTATTATGTGAATTTCCTATGATGCGTTTGAAGCTTTGTATACAAGTATGCCCATGCTAAACCAATCATATTTCCATGTAAGTCGCCTCAGGCGGCGTGAGCCGACTGGTGCTGCAATAAAATAGTAGCACTATCAAAATCAAAGTTCAATGAAGTTATGTCATGACGCTTTTCGCCAGCAAACAATCCTATCATGCTAAGGAGAAGAATTTGAAATAGTGTATAACAGCGTTCCGTGAAAAATTAACATATCTAATATGCGGAGCTCAGGCTTAGCAAACCCAAAAAGCTCCTACAGACAACAGACTCCTACATATCCGACGTTGCTGTAATAGGCCAGTATTTTGCCCCTTGAAGTTTTGGACAGTCATCTCAGGCGGTGAAAGCGCCTGGTTTCTTATACTTGAAAATTGAAGCTAGGGAAATACAGGCCGGTTTTTAAAACGCATCTCAAGTACTTGCATTCCTATGCATTTATGCGAAGTGGGGTCTAATTGGGGTCTAGTTTTTATTCTAATTTTTGCTCATTTGCATATGCTGCATAAGAAAGCAGGTGTACGCAATGCGTTTCAAAAACCGGCCGGTATTTCGCTTTAATTTTTTCTTTATACGTCATGCTTTAGGAACAAATTTGTGGCCCATTTGTCGCCTATGCTTGTCCTGTACGCAACGCTTATGGCCAATAACTGAGAAGAAAGGAAACCACATGCCCTATGGATATAATACAAAACTACGCAAGAAAATTACCCGAAATAAAATTTCAACCATGTGTCACATTTCAAAAGAACACATATTTTTTTTTATATTTTACTTTTTTTTTCTCTTGTCTTTGTTTTTCATTACAGTATTATCACCTTTTACTAACTGAAAGAATCATGCAACTGGAAATAAAATTATTATAATTACATCCTCCTACTTTTCAAAGAACGCATAAATTATAAATAGAAGAAGGTGGACGATTTGAGCTATAGGGCCGATTAGCACGTATTTTTTAAGATCGGTCCTACGATAAACCAAACGATTTAAAAACAAATGAAACAATTGTTGCCGATTACTGTAGCTCCTCGAAGGTCTCTGTTGGACATCGTTTACGTACCGTAATTTAGCTGGATATTTAATTCTTTCAATGCGTTGCGTTTCTGCGTTTTAAAATTTTGGACCCGAATTTTTGCTATGCTGATGTGTTGTATCACCAGTTGGTGGGAGTGACTCGATTGACGCCAGTGTTCCACGAGCATACAAATGACGAAAAATCAACAATTTAAGGCAACAATAATTTTTGCGATTTTTCAGTAATGAAAAATCGTTTACGAAGCGCACTAATTGTAAGGAAATAGGTTAGGAATATTTTTGCTTAATAAACCTTTTTGGTTGTTCTGAATTTTCGCCAGCCAATAAGATGTAGCGCGCAAAACTAAAAAAAAAAACTATGAAATCAATACATAGCATGACGTTGAAAATCTCGCTGCAGTGACAACTTATCTTCACGGACGATTAGAATTACACAGTACATTACATAGAACTGAAAGCATTTAGCCCTAAAATTCACTTTCGAATTTCAGGCTCCAACTAATAGAAAAACAAATCGAAAAGCAGCGTCAAGCAGCGTTCGTTTTCATGGCATTCGCATTTTGATTTAGGTATAGACCGCATATCCATCTAAGCAAAAAAAACATAAATGATTTAAATAATATCGCTGTAAGAGTTCAAATATAAGAAAACCCGAAAGATTGAAAGCAATCCAAAAGCACATGTATACGAAAACTAATAAGAGTAACCGAGCAATTGGTTCACTAATTTATGAGTCACTAGTTCTTCATGCATTGTAGTTTTTCGTGCCTGTGAACCAGTGAGCTCATCAGAAATGCGGGTATAGCATGATGAATATTTATAAAATCGTGTCGATTGCAATTAAAAAATACGATTTCAGTAACGGCTTACGAGATGCTAACGCACGGCATACTTGTAAACGCCATCAGCATAATTCTATAAATTTGTATAAAAAATTAGGTTACGGTATGAGCACGAAAATACAGTAATTGACACAACGGGGGTTTTGAATAAACGTGGCGAACGCACAGTGATCTATCCCACCTTCTTATCTGTGCGACGCAGTTTTCGTGCATGCACAACAACTTTTCTTCCAATTTTGAAATTCTTTTTGCACTTGTGAGATTTTATTCTACTTCGGGTTGTTTATCGTTTCCAATTTGTGCTGCACTCGTTCGCGTTTGCTTGGCTTGTTCTTCGCCGGTAAGTTTAGCCGAGCACTGTGGGATGGAGCACCAGCTTCTTTTTATAAGAAACTTATTTCAGCGCAGAAGGTCTAATGAACCTGTTTTTACGGTTACTGCTGGTAGCAGTAGCCATCCTGCCCAATGTTCTACACGCACAACTGGCATATAAGACGGTTTGTGATTTCTATTGGCTCAGGCCACTTATTTACTGTTCGTTTAACTTAAATTCTCTCGATGAAATGGCACTGCATAGGTGATAGGTCGCCAGTATTTCTATATAAAACGTGATGCCTGTTTAAATGACCGACCATTTTCAACGCTCGGCTTTTGGGGAAATTCTTAGTTTTTTTTAGATACACGCAAAAGAAGTAACTCCCGCAGATTCCGATGCAGAAGAGAAAGGCTTGCTGGGTGAGTTTATGAATAAAGAATTATTGTTTTTAGCAGCATCTCTGTAATTTTAATTTCTTGTCGTTAAGAGGGTGTAGTCCGTTAACATTCTATCTAAATGACATTATAATCTAGTGCACGTAACTTAGTTATTTGTTGATTGCTGTTCAGACCTGTGACCTGTGCTACGGATGTATATTCCTTGGTATTCATAAATCAATTACCTTTCAGAAAAGTTGAAGATATCTGAATATGATATCCAGCGAGTGGAGCAAAATAAACCCGCCGAAGAGGAACACAAAAAACTGACGGCGGGAGAGGAATTCACTCCTGAGAAGCAGTTTGTCATTCGGTACGTTGGTTTATGCTACTTCTCTTTGAAGATCTGTATATTTCCTATTTGCCTCTTTTTATTCACCTTTCCTAGTTTAATAAAACTCAGTCCATTGTCTGAAATGGACTTCAGGGTTTAAGTGCCTTGATCTCAAGAAGTGGTGGAAATTGTTTTCGGTAGTCCGCAATTGGTGGAAGGTACGCTAAAAATTCATGAAAAAATGGGTAATATTTGGAGGAAGGGTGTCGAAACCACGCCCCTTTTCTAGCAAATTGTAGGCAAATTCGTGGAAAAGTGCAAAAATGATGGAAGGGTTGACCTCTATAGGAACATAAAAATTTGGTGGAAGAGTACGAAATATTTCAAAAACTGGCTGTTATACCGATTTAAAATTATACCGATTTAACAAAAACCATTCTGCAGATCTCTATATTTTCTAACTTGATAGGTGTAACTGATCACTTTAGGTAAAAATCGCATTGTTTTACCTGGACGGCAAATATCAAGAAATTTCCTCTTTTTCCTAAATTTTCAAACCATACAAGGCCAGACTTCCAAATGAACTCTCGGGTGCATTACATGACGCAGACCTTGAACAACTGTAAGGAAATGAATTATTCATAAGCGCGGTCGAAAAAAGCCCACGCCAGTCATCACTCATGGGTTCGATTCCGCCTCCTGTCATTGTTTTTGTCATAGAGTCCTCATCGGTTTTTCTGGCGTTGTTTTTGCATGCTGTCCACCGGTTGATTTATTAAGCGGACGTTGGAATAACATTTCATTTTCTTTTGGCTTTTTAGAGAAATTTGGGGATCGTGATCCAAAATTTCTCTAAAACAGCAACCAAAAAATATGCAAAATCAATAATAAAGCCGCGTTCGAGTTGGGGAAAAGTTGGTGGAATTCCGGAATTCCACCGTTCGAGTTGGACGGAAAAACGTGCGTGGAAAAGCAAAAATACCGTAGTGGAATCGTTGTGGGATTATATTTTTAACCACTGCAGGAGCCAAAAATGACGCTTGACCCCGACGGTTGGGGGTTAAATAGCGGAAAAACATTTACGTTTCCGGTGTCCCATCTCGAACGGTGGAATTCCGGAATTCCACAACTTTTCCCAACTCGAACGCGGCTTTAACTTATCCTTGCCACCTATGATTTGGATTATTTTTCAGAACCAATGAAGACCAAGCCGTCGCCGATAAATACGCGCAAGCGTTGTCGTTCTTGGAGCGAGGGCGCCCGCATGGTATCGAAGCGAGAAAGGCCGCATACCGATTGTTGGACCAGTTGAAGGACTACGGGCATCCGGATGCGAAGAAAGTTATGGGTAAGCTCTTTCGTATCTGAATTAAATATTAGCTCTCCGGGTGTCTCCTTCCTGTCTCCGTATAGCTAAAGCTAGATCTGGCTCTAGGCTCTAGTTGGGTCTTTTTGCATAAACTGCTTTCTTGTGTTTTCTTGAAGCTGCTTTGCTTTCTTCTGCTTTCTTATTCTTGTGTTTTCTTGAAGCGAGGTACGTACGTAATGAATGTCAGTTAAAGTAGCAATAGAAGGGACTGGGACAGCGGATAGCTCTTAAAGCGAAATGCTAGCCTCTTTGGAAAATTTGCATATGATAAGCAAATCCTATGTATCCTATGCTAATTTCGTACGATTGCCGTGGACGATCGTACAAAATTAGCATAGGATACATAGGATTTGCTTATCATATGCAAATTGTCCGAAGGGGCTAGCATTTCGCTTCAAAACTTATTAAAAATGTTCACGACTCGTCTGTGCTCTGTGCATAAATATGAATCTAGAAATTAAATATGTATTTATCTTATATCCAGTTTCTTTAAAGCGTTTCGAACTTAATTTTTGAAAAATGAAACCCCATTCTTATGTAGCAAAATAATGGCAAAGTGTTTTCCCCTAGCAGAAATGCTCAGAGCTTCCGCGTTTAAAAAAATGTGAATACCACTTTATTCAGACGTACAATCATCACACATAGAATTAAGCATGTAGAATCCAGGGTCCCGTTTGCTCTCGAAGTCGGGGATCTTCATTTTTAGCTTCAATCCAAGGCGGTGTCTCTTAGCCGATGTGTCCCATAGAGTGAAGTAGACATTAGAAGACGGCACAGAAGATAATACAGAGCGAAAGGTCCGTCCTAAGGCTAGGCAAGGGGAGCGCCTTAACTTTATTCCCGACGCCGTGGCATGTTTGCAAGATGGTAGCACTGGGCGGGATTCGAACCCGGGTCGTATGGGTGAAAGACGAGAACTTTGCCAGTCAGTGAGCCACGACGCCCCTAAGACCAGGTGTTATATCGCTCTAATCTTCGTTTTTTTCAGCTTTCGCACATTTGTTCGGCGATCAGGCGCGTTGGTCTCTGGATGAGGCCAAGAAGCTGTTTGTTGAATTGGAAAAGGATGGTAAGCATACATTACATAACGTTATATTTTCAATTTTCTTTTTGCACATCACTTACTGCATTCCATTCATAAATGCAAACAGTGCATGCGTAAAAGCGCAAACACGTTTAAAGCGCAATACCGGCCGGTTTTTGAAACGCTTCGTGGACAACTGAGTTCTTACGTATTTATGCTAATTTACTCGAATTTAGCTCGATTTTTTATTCTAATTTATATGCATTTGTATAAGCTGCATAGAATGCTGGTGTTCTCAATGTGTTTGAAATTCAAAACCGGCCGGTATTTCGCTTTTTTTTTTTTTTTTTTTTTTTTTTTTTTTTTTTTTTTTTTATCTCCGAGGTTTAAATTTTTAGACTGGGAGGTATTTTTAGATAATAGTTTTTTATATAATTTTTTTAGATGATAATAAGAGAAAAAATCGTTCAGGTTCTCCGGATGCTCAACTCGGGCTCGCATTCATGCACGCCACCGGGCTAGGCATGTCGGAGAGTGATCAGGCAATCGCCATTATTTACTACACCTTTGCCGCACTCGGAGGCAATCCGCTTGCGCAAATGGCCATGGTATGAGATTTTGTATATTACGCTTTATTCAAAATTTTATGCATAAAACAAGGTGTAGTGTTATAGTTTATTCATAATTTATATGTATAAAAAGAGGTGTAGTTATATTTTATTCATAATTTATGTGTACAAAAAGAGCTGTAGAGAGTCGATTTGCATTTGGGATAGATATGCCTGAAATTGAAATGTTAAAAAATTCGCGCGGTGACTCCGTGACTCGCCCATTTTCGCGCATGTTGACATTTGCTCTTTTTTATTAGGTAAAGGTTAAGGTTAGACCCGTCTTCGCAAGAGGTCTGAACTCCGCGCGGGTGGGGTCCCGTGCCTGAAATACACGGTCCACACTGTATGTTTATTTTCTTTATTAACGTACCGGTACCTCTTTCAGGGCTACCGATATTACTTCGGTGTTGGTGTGCCACAGAATTGTGAGCAAGCACTGTCCTATTACCAAATGGTTGCGAAGAAGGTTGGTTTTTTTTTGAAAAATAGTCTTGTATTTAATTTGTTTATTTGTAACTTCAGTTGAAGTTTATATTCTAGGGACATTTTGGCAATGTTGCCAGCCCCTTTAAGCGGCAATGTTGCCGGCGCTCGGATATGCCCCGTCGCCGTTTCTCTTTCGGCAATATTGCCCGCCCCAGTAGGCTGCCGACTACGGTAGCTTACCTTGTTTTTAGAGCACACCCTCCACCACCTGCCCCCCCCCCCCCCCCCCGACCCAGAAAAAGTACACCAATACAAAATACAACGTTTCATTCAGTATTTATTTATAAAATGTAATAAAGTTAAATATATTAAATGAATGAATACTTAAGAACAATCGAGAAGATGCATATAAGGCACAAAAATACTAACTTATAAACACAAACTAAGTTATAAATATAACAATGTAAAGGACTATATAGGGTACAAAAAAAATGCGACGAGTGAGGACACAATAGTAAAGACATGCAGGGAAGTAATGTAGGTTAAATAAACTGGTGAGGGTTCAGGAATAATTCAGAGTATGTCGAGGAGAAACAATTAGCAAATTAAATTGTAACCTAGTACATACATAGGAAATGGAAAACACCAAAAAAACACGGAACATGATCATCGAAAAACCCGCTCATGATCCGTGTTTTTTCGAACATAATCGATGATTTTCTTATGTATTATTTTTCAGATTTTAGTAAAAACCCGTGTTTTTTTGGTGCAGACACCAAATAAGCACGGAACTTAAAAAAAAACACGGATCATCGGTGATCGGTGTTTTTTTGGAGCATGTTCGGGTTTTTCGTTGTGTTTTTTCACAAAACCCGTGTTTTTTTCGTGTTTCCGTTTTCCTGTGAATGTGTTCGATAACGAAAAACAGAATACAAATATATAAAAAAACTAGTGATTCTCAAACAGCAATAGATGTGGATAACAGGCGTTTTAGAATTAGAAAACAAAAAGCTCGAGATGAGTAAAGGAATCCCGGGAAAAAATAAATTACATGGTCTAGGGTAGAGCCAAGCAGCCAAGGCATATTCGAAAATAAGAGAAATGAAGGTTAGAGAGCATATAAAATTAGGAAAAAGGGAAAGGAAATTTACTGAGCTTTCTCGCGAAGTGTGCAGTGATTTCAGTAAGTGAACTTGGCATGCATTTGTGGGATTAATTACAGGACTAGGAAGGGGGGATGCGTATTATTACAATAATATAGAAAACCGTTCCAACTGGCGAATCTTTAATAACCACATTCATAATGTGAGCTGTCGGATGTATAGTCATGATCCGTCAGCAGCCACATGCTTCATCTTTCGGGATAAAAACCATATCACAGGCCTTGTTTGCTTTCTCTTTCTGGGCGGCGGCGGCACTGGCTCGTTTCGACAGCACTCTGAATGTAAAGGCGTAAGAAATTAAGTTATAATAAAGGAGCATATGGTAAAAGTATACCAAAAAGTCCAATATAATGATCAATTTTATTTTACATTACCTGAGAAATCCATAGAGAGATTACGTTTGAGGCGAGAGATAGCGTCGTTTTCCAGGGTAATTCTTGTTGGGTTTTGTACTGGTTCCATGTTCCATCAATTCTGAACAGAAACTCAAACAATAAAAGATTTTGGCTGATGCAAGTTTCTTTCAAAGATGTATAGGTCGCACGTTTCATTCCTCATTCCTTAGGAAGAACCCACCCTGGATAAGGCTTCTGAAGTTACTGAATTCCAGTCTTTTACTGAATGTCTTCTCCTTCTGGTTTCTAGGGACGGCACTGGCTCGACATATCCTTCGACGTCGCACTCTGAAGGGGTGAAATCAGTCAAACATACCCATAAGAGTATATAATGTACAAATATAGAAAAATGGTAGTAAAATACCTCTTAAAACAGCTATATGGCTTCATCAGTGCCAGCGAAACACGTGAAGTCGCTGAGTGTTAGATCGGAAGGGCTTTCTCTCGGCGAGTTGAGCGTTCTCGGTGAAGTGAATCCTGGAATGCTGTAAAAAAAAATGAACCGTTAATAAAGAAACCAAGTCTATAGAAGTAACAGTATAATAAAATAAATAACCTGCAAACACATTCGTGCATAATACATCCTCCTCCGATGTGTTGTGCCATTTATACAAAACAAGTTTGTTGGCTCCTGTTTGATGTGTCATCCAATCCGCGTTTCAAAACACTGTAAGAGAATTAAATGGGCACTGTATGCGGTGGATGGAAACTTAAAAACAGAAATGATAAAAATAACATAGATGAAGTAAGGGATTACCGTAAGGGAATCTTTGTGGAGGCTTGGACAGTAAAATTCTGTATCTGTCAACTGTCTCTTGTTTGCGTGGCGACGCACTGGATGCCTAGAATACAATCTTCCTCACACTGATTGCTCAACCCAATTACATGTATGAACAAACAAAGGAAATAATAAATAAATCAGACCTTTCAGCTCCCACCTCCATTCCAGACCGGAAGCTTCAATCGAGCCAAGTGCTTCTCCGACAGTCACCTAGAAAAGAAATATTAGAGAACTTATGTAGAAATTGATCATGTTGTGCATGATGAACTCTAGAAGACACTCACGTACAAACACACGACACTGGGCAGCTGAAGAATGGACTGCCCGCGCCACGCCTGCTTCCGACAACTAAAAGAAGTGTTTTCAATAACTTGCGTGCATAACAACACCAAAAACAGATGGAAACGACGAAAAAGATCATAACAAATGTTCCTGTCCAAAAAAAGTTTGAAACCCCCCAACGGTGTGCACTGTGCATGCACCTTTCCTCTTGAGGTACTACCGAAACTGGTCGTCTGGTGTATGGCTTCTTGTACGGTACTGCGACACTATTTGTAGTGGCGGGTAACGGCACTATTGCCTGCACCGCGTGTGGGGCAGGCAACATTGCCAAAATGTCCCTAGTTGTTTCAAAGGCCTTTTGCGTAATAACTTACTCGGGGGAATAAGTACCTAGTGTGTGCACTGGTGCTTGAAACGTAAAGTATACGTATATCCATTCATTCATTAAGAAGGAAAAAATGAATCATCTTGTAATTCCAAAGTCTTCCAGTAATATAAAGTATTAAAGTTACCTTACCCTTACCGTATATTTTATTTATATATATAAATATAATCTGTCTTCATTTCTTCATTTCTTGTAACAAAATAGGGTAACTTACAAGATCTTCTTACTGTTCCTTCTGTTTATGTTCTAATTCACTTTCCTTTATTTCTTGTAAGTTACCTCATTTTGCCATCTTTTATCTTTATATCGTGCAGGTGGCTGACGGAGTTAAATTCTCTACTGGACAAGCGATTCAACGTTTGCGATTAACGGACGAATTGGTTGGTTCCTTTTATGTGCTTTATATTTTTCCTGTTGTTGTTGCGTCTTTTTCTGAACCAGTTGAACATTTGAACATTTATTAGCAATAAAGCACACACCTGTCAGGTGGAAAATGAAACACAACATATATATAAAACAACACACACACACTAACCCCTGTAAACTTGCCCCTATAAACTATGAAAATAGCGTATCACAGTTAACGATATCACCTTTATTATTTAGTTTATTATTTATATTACTATTATTTTTTTCCAGGAGTCTCCCAGTAGTGGTTCGGGAGGGCCGGTGGATAATAATCTGATTGAGTACTACAAATTCCTCGCGGAAAAGGGAGACGTTTCAGCACAGGTTGTTTCGTTTTACTTTTGATTTCGGCCGTGTCGGTTAATTAGTTAAGTTAGAACCTGATTGTGGAGTTTTCTTTAGTAGTTGTGATGGTGATACTTCTGTCATTTAACTTTGCTCTTTGCTCTTCGCTTGCTTATTTGTCATTGTTTTGAGCAGTTTTTATTAAAGCGAAATGCTAGCCCCTTTGGAAAATTTGCATATGATAAGCAAATCCTATGTATCCTATCCCTATGCTAATTTTGTACGATCGTCCACGGCAATCGTACAAAATTAGCATAGGATACATAGGATTTGCTTATCATATGCAAATTTTCCAAAGGGGCTAGCATTTCGCTTTAAAGCGAAATGGCGGTCTCTCTCCAAAAAAATTCGTCGGAAATTACAAAAATGGGCGGAGGAAGTACCAGCGCGTTCGCTACAAAAAAACCACGCCCATTCTTTACTTGTAAATTGGAATTTTTGACAATATTTCGTAATTTGGATGCAGCGCGGAGTGTATGCTTGTTCTCTAACAAAAACCGGGAGTGCGCTAGCCGCTTGTTATTTTTAACTTGACGCTAGCGCAGATTCGAATATTTCCATAGTAAGCCTATTTTTTATTAAACTTTTTCTCCATGATCCACTTATTTGTGTTTCTTTTTATGTTTATTTTCGTTCATAGAATTTTTCAAACTATTTTTGGTTAAAAAACCCCAAAATGGGTGTCATTTCGCTTTAAGCTAATTGCCCCTTTTTTCTGTTCTTTTTTTCATGATGCACATTTGAATCAATTTATATTATGGTTTAATAGGTTCAATTTGGAAGAAGTAAACATTTAAATATTCAGGCTGGCTTGGGTCAATTGTACCTTACGGGTAGTCGAGGAGTAGAGCAGGATTTTGACCGAGCAGCCAAGTAAGTCTAGTTTTTTTTTAAATTATGGAAGGGTTATTGGATGTTATCTGTATTTATATTATAAAGTACGGTAAGTTATTGTCCTTAATTCAACATTCGTTTATCCTATGTGAGCGGAGCATTTATGCGGAAAATTTCTTATCCGTTTCGATTGAAAGAGTAGAGAGAGTAACGACTAAATAGATGACTACTGACTAGTAACGATGTATTAACTGGTAATGATCCACTTGGCGCATCACGTAGTAATTAAACGTTGTGTAGGTGTAGGCATCCTTTTATTATTGTTTTCTTAATTCTTAGGTACTTCATTTCGGCGGCCGAAGCTGGCAATGCTGGATCGTATGCTTTCCTGGGCAAAATGTATCTGGACGGCACGCAGGCAACCCCACAAAACAATGCGCGCGCCTTTGAACTTTTCATGAAGAGTGCTGATAAGGTACATTTTCCAGTGGAAACTGTTTTGGTTTAGACATTACTCTTTTATGCTTTTATTGACAGTTCCGTGATATGTATTGCTTTTCGGATTCTTATGATAGTCGTGGTTTGATTGTTGGCTCGGCTATGGGAGCAAAATGGGGTGTTGGTATCGGTATGTATGCGGAGCGCTTTTTGTAGAGCAGGTTTTTGTAGATCAGGTCAGGGCTTGGGATGTGTGTGTGTTGCGATACTTTCCAATTACGTTCTAAAAAAACTTCCAATTAACGTGCCCATGTCCCGCGCGATGCGGGGTAAGCACGGGGTTGACACGACTTGCAGGATACCATGAAGATACGGTCCGGCTGTCGCATGCCTGCCGACCTCGTATGCTTACGGCGCTCGGTGATTTTCTTTGCTTATCAACTACGTACAAACATAATTTATCGACTTTATTTTCTTCAGAATAACGCAATGGGACAGTCCGGCCTGGGCATTATGTATATGGAAGGACGAGGAGTTAAGAAGGTACTATAATAATTTTGTAGTCCTTATTTTTTTTTACAATTAATCTTATCGCGAATATGCAAATGTTTCAACTTGTACTTTTCTAGGATGAATTTTTAGGTTCATTGTTTCAATCACTGTGCGTGGTATTACTGACTAAATAACTTGGTATTCTTGGCGGAAGGGAAGCCAGGTAGCGGAAGCGGAAGCCTCATTGACGCATGTCCGATCGCGTAACTTAGGTTTTAGATTTTGTAGTTAACAAATTCATTCTACTTGCAGAACTACGACAAGGCTTTCCGAATGTTTTCTGTGGCTGCTGAACAGGGAAATGTTGATGGACAACTCTATTTGGCATACATGTTTTATAGTAAGTTTTTTTTGTTGTTCGCAGCTCAGTTCGTATTCTGCTTGTGTCGTTTTTTTTGTGGTGATTCGGAATATGCCGTAGTATCTTGCGTTAATGCGTTTCCATCCGTGTATTATGCAAACGGCAAACCGAAACCTCTTTGTCGTTGTTGGAAATTGGAAATCGTAAGGAGGAGCAAGGCTCAGCAAGAGCAAGACTCAGCAAGAGCTCCAACTATTTTACTAGTCCGGTTTGCTGGTCTTAGCTTTACTCCTTATTTCTAGACGGTCTCGGTGTTCGTCGCGACTTCAAACAAGCCGTGAAATTTTTCCAAATGGCCAGCCAAAATGGACACATTCTCGCATTTTACAATCTGGCGCAGATACATGCTACAGGTAAGATTTTTAGTTAGTGACGATTCGAACTTGTACGTGGGCATAGAGCGAAGCGTAAGATGCGGAAGAGTAAAAAAACCAGCTTTTGAAGCCATTATCGGGTTATGATTTGTCTACACTCCGGTGCGTGGAAGTTTTGACCTAACGTATTTTGGCACTGTTTATAGTGGTTATGCATTGTAAAATGATTGGAGTTTGGTCGACGTCGACGGGCGAATACTTGCATTGGGTTGGATGTTGGATTGCTTTCGAGCTGTTAAATGTTAGGTAGGGGTACAAGTTTCCATGTGAAATTTTCAGGCGCCGGAGTTGTGCGCAGCTGCAACACGGCCGTCGAATTGTACAAGAATGTGGCGGAGCGCGGTAGATGGACCGAGAAAATGATGCACGCTTATGCGGCTTATAAGGTTTGATTTGTGTTTTATTAAATTGAAGACGTCGAGCAATTTGTCATCAGGAACTCGTCGCCTACTGCACAGTACCTCTGCGGAACATGTCATAAGCAAACGTTGAATCTGTATTTTCACCCTTGAATACAGGTGCACGCTCTTGAAGCGTAAAAAAGTATTTAAAAAAATCTTGCCGACAAAGCTCATATTAGTGGAGTTAGAGCAGTTACTCGAGTTAGACCTTGGTTGAAACATGAAGTCTGGATAAATGGTTTGTGAAACTTAAAATGTTGCATTTTGAAGGATGGTCGCGCTGAGGAAGCTGCAATGAAATATCTCTTCCTGGCAGAACTCGGTTATGAACAGGCGCAAACAAACTTTGCTTTCATCATGGATAGAGGTAGGTGCCTTTGATATTTCGTATTTCCACCTAGAATCTAGAAACAGCAATTTTATAACCTTTTCTTGGATTTGGATTCTTCGTGAGAAGTTTTTATTACGTGAAAAGGTTTCTGCTTATCGTTTATTATACTTATTCAGGTGTATTTCTAAATAAGTAATGCTAGCCTAGCAGTTGACATGCATGTAAAATGACTTGAACATGGACAGCGGTTTGTCATTTTCGCAAGTGCGAATCGCATACATGGAAACCCCATGAAGTGATGTTCGTATACCGTTTTTCTCAGGTGAGGCATCCGAACTCTTCGCACACTCGAAGTTTGAGCAAGAGCAGCGGGCGCTTGTGCAGTGGCAGCGTGCAGCAAATCAGGTGTGAATTTAATTAATTTAATAGCTAAACATTATTTGTTTTGTATGATAACATATATAACTCTTTATTCAAGCAATACGATTTAACAAACTGACAATTTCAATGAAAGAGATAGACACACACACAGGATAGGCACGTTTAAGAGGCCCAGCTACTCACGCGGTGCGAAAATACAAAACAAAGTGAAACAATAATGCTAAAGAGCGGAAATTTCGACGTGAAAATTAAATTAAGCGATTAAAAAAGTCAACTGGCATGTTATTTCAATGAGATTTGAATTCCTCAAGAGACTTTGAACATAACGACGATGAAACCTGATTTATATCACCGGCATGAAACATTACTATTGCAGGAGTATATGTAGTAAGTAGCCCGTTCCCGCCAAAATTTGGGTTCGGGCGTCTACCACCCGAATTTTTGTATTTTTCCAACTGTGTAGCATTGCATACGTAATCGTAATTTTCTTGTTTCCTAGGAGTATCCGACGGCGCGCCTGAAGCTTGGCGATTATCATTACTATGGATGGGGAACGGAGCCGGATTATGAGATGGTTGGTAATTGTGGCTGAATTTGGTTTTCGGGCTTTTGAATTTCAGTTTCAATACTTGTATTGAGCTTTACTGGTTTTGTGTCTTAAAGCGAAATGCCAGCTCCTTCGGAAAATTTGCATATGATAAGCAAATCCTATGTATCCTATGCTAATTTTGTACGATCGTCCACGGCAATCGTACAAAATTAGCATAGAATACATAGGATCTGCTTATCACATGCAAATTTTCCAAAGGAGCTGGCATTTCGCTCTAAATGTGTTTGAAGAAAGTTTCACCTTAGAAAATGTCTTCTCTCTGAGATTGATTGGTGAAGGGAAGAACCGGAGAATGAAAGTTCTTTTTTTTTAAAGTTGATTGTTGATAGCTCATTGTTGTGTATTCGCGATCTCGGTATTATGGTCTCATCGGATTTCAGTTCGCATATTGAGAAAATAGTCCGGTCTGCAACGGTAACTGAAAATCGTATCCTAAAATCCATTGTTCAGCCAATCCTCTCTGTTTATCTTAAAAGTTATACTTCTTATGTCCGTCTAATCTTGGAATATGCTAGATTGAATCGTTTCAGGCGGCTGCTCAATACAAGCTAGCCGCAGACCGGCATAGCACAGCGCAAGCGATGTTCAACTTGGGTTACATGCATGAAAATGGACTGGGAATCACTAAGGTAAGGTTTTTTTTTGTTTTAACTTTTTTTTTGTTGCTTTTTGTATAAAATGTATCTCTCAGAAAAAATATCTCTCAGCGAGATACGGAATGAACTAGCAAATCAAAAGCAAAAACAAACAAACAATGAGGTACAAAATATAAGTAGCGTAAATAAGTTATGTACAGGATATCCACTTGGCCAAGAGATTCTACGATATGGCTGCCGAGCACTCTCCGGATGCGGTTGTTCCTGTCTACCTGGCATTGATCAAGCTGGGATTCAAGTACTTGGTCGAATACGTTAATCAGGCAAGTTTTTTTATTTTAAGCTTTTTATTTTCGAAGCTTTGTTCTTTTTGGCTTTACTTTGTTCTTGAGTTATTGATTGATCAGTTTCATTTTTGTATGCATTCGCCGTTAGCGCGTTCGCTTTAAGTGGAATTGCTCTGGTTATGAAACATTGAAAAATGATGACTGAACAACCCATGCAAATAGTCTAGTATACACTTTATCTAGCATACGCTTTAAAACCATGTGTTATTCCGCTTTGAACAAAACGGCAAAACACGAGCGTAACTTGTATTGCCTGCAACTAGTCTAGCCTACACTCTAAAACCAGATGTCATCCCGCTTTAAACAAAACGGCAAAACACAAGATAAGAGTAACTTGTGTTGCGTGCAGCTTGTCTAGCATACACTTTAAAACCACGTGTCATTCCGCTTTAAACAAAACGGCAAAACACAAGACAAGAGTAACTTGTATTGCCTGCAACTAGTCTAGCCTACACTCTAAAACCAGGTGTCATTCCGCTTTAAACAAAACGGCAAAACACAAGAGTAACTCCCTGTGTTCCAGAATCCAGTGGTTGCCGTTTTGGAGGAACAGCTTGGAGAGGATTGGGACATTTTCCTGATGGCCACATTACTCGGAGCCGTGGTCGCTATAATCTTCCTGGTTGTGAGGAGACGACGAGAGTTGGACTTGTAGTTTGTAGTTTGTACATTGAACCATTGGAATTTTGTAGTCTAATGTCTGTAGCGATAATATTGTTCTAATACATAGAACTCTGGTAGACTGGGCACTAGGCACATGGTTAATGGTTCTGAAGTATGTCCTCTGAATTTCCATATATTCTGTGCGTTCCGACACAGAATGGAACATAATTTGCATGTGTGATGTGGGAATATATATTTCACAATCCACATGTTATACCAATTTCGGTTGCGTTGCACCATTGCACCATTGCGGTGGTTGTAGTGCAATACCAGGGGAGATTACACCATACCATACCATAATTTTGGCTTCACTTAATTATGGTCATATATATTATATTTATTTTTTTCTTGATTATCCTTTCGGGTTGTTTGGTATTTGTGATAACGGTATGTTAGGGCAAACTTCAATTTTTGTGATTTTTTTGATGTATCTACTCGTACTTGTAGTTTATATTTATTCGTTGGATCGTAGGTGATAATATACTTTTGTAACCACTGGAATCGGAATGTGTATATTTTTGCACCAAATCCCCTAAAAATTTTTTATTATATTCCATTTTTTCACGTAAGAATCCTGCCCCTGCGAGCCTGCCTGCCAAATTGTGAGTGATGCCTTATCTTGCGCGCCCGTAATTGTGAGTTTAAGCTAGTTTTATGTTTTTTTTCTAACTATTTACCGGTTTTACTCAGTGCAATGAGGTATCAAAGGGCTAAAGTTTGACGTTTCCTTTATTGATTTACAGTACAGTATTTACTTCTTAAGAGGGCTTACGACTTTGGGCTATGATACTTCACTTTATAAACGTGGTCATGGAATGTAATGTAAAAGAGGCGAATAAACGGTGTTTTTTCATGTTTATAGTTATCTTGTACTGATGTTCCAGGGTCTCACAACCCGCTTGTGATACTGTATTTCTGTTTTTTTTTTCGCTTGTTTTTGAACTGGACTAGATTTGTTTGTGGTACTGTGGATTGGACATAAATGGTGTTATTGTTATCGTTATTGTTACTATTATTAGTTTATTATTGTTATTTTAGTGGTATTAGTTTATTATTTTATATTTTTAGTAGTATTAGTATATTATTATTATTATCATTATTTATTATTATGTAATTTTACAGTTTTTCAGGGTCAGTGGTCCTGTTCTGACTTGAGGTTCTCACTTTGCCTATACCGGCGAGATGGCGTCTCTTTTACCATTCATGCAGATACGAACGAATACGGTCAACTTCTTTATGAGAAGTAGGATTTTCATACTTTGTTCGATGATACTTTGTTCGTCCTTAGGTTATTGTGGGTAAAATGAATCTTACTTACGTTTCTAGGGTAGAATATCACCTCATTCATGTTTGTCCCTAGTCTATGTCATAAGTGTCATCCATGAGTGATGAGTAACGTTAATTTGTTCATTAGCATAGTGTATTGTATGCATATTGCACAGTTTTGCAGAATAACGTGACTTACTGGGCCGCGGAGCTGTTAATATAAGAGTACCCAAGATGCAGTTTGCTATGGTTATTGTTCTAAGATTCATCTCTTAGGGAACCAAAAGGAGCTGTGGAAAACGCTGACATCTGTGTCGAAGTCGGGTCAGAAGAAAGGACGTAAAGGAACGAGACAGCCTATCAGGAACCTGAATCGGTTCTATAGAATTGGAGCAAGTTGGTGGTTAATTTGCTTTGTAGACTCATCTCAGTATAGATGAGTTAAAATTTTGATCAGACATACAGAATGAGGCAAAATGAGTCCGCTAGTGCCACTTTCAGCTGCCGTCAAATAGAACACATTGATGAAACATTCACATATACGATTCGACGGCGCGAGTCCATAAAGTTATATTGTGCTAAAAAAAAAACGTTTATTGTGAAGTTACTATTAGGTTGTGGGTGGGTTATCTGTTTAGGTCCTCATTGGTACAATGCTAGTAAAGAACGCTTTTAAATTAGATATACTGCCGCTTATCTTAACTTCGCGATTATTTGAATTGAAATTATAAATCGGCAATAACTCTTGCTTTTTGCAAGGTGTCTGAATACTGCAAAGGTGCACTCTGTTTAGATATTGGTGTTTAAGAAGCATTGACGGATTGTCATACAGTACTACTATTCTTCCTAAATCAATATTTAATTTTAGGTCCAATGAAGGTCCAATTCCCGGGCCTTAACGCACCAATGAATCTCGAGGAACCCATTCAAGTTGTCGAGCAAACTGAGGAAGAAATTAAGGTACTGTATTATTTATTATCTAGTTTTTTATGCCCACATCACATAGGTACCGTAGAAGTCTGCCTTTATTCATGTAATTGTGGCAGTGAGCACGTACAGCTCAGAAAAGTGATCTATAATAATTATTCGGGAGTCTGTTCATTTATGTATAAACTGTTGTACATTTTATTGTTTTTCTCAAGTAATCAATTTAAAAAGGCAGGGTAATAATAAGCGTTAGGCCATACATCTCCTTGTGTTTATTATGCTGAATTGCATACTACTGTATAAAAGCTCTGGCGTTTCCGTAACCTTTCTAAACGAGGGTAAATGGTGTTTATCGTTTGTCCTGACCTATAATGATTATAATGAAGCCTCTGGGAGGAAAGGTTTAGGCGTTTAGGGTTTCTTTCTTACAGTTTACTCAAAAAAAAATAGTTTTCAGGATAACTTCATGGGAATTCGTAAGAATCTTGAAGAAAAGGGAGCGTAAGTTTTTTTATTTATTTTAGTTTATCTTTTGTTTGCCTTTAGTTTATTTTCTTTTGCTCTGCTTAAAGCGAAATGCCAGCTCCTTTGGAAAATTTGCATATGATAAGCAAATCCTATGTATCCTATGCTAATTTTGCGCGATCGTCCACGGCTATCGCGCAAAATTAGCATAGGATACATAGGATTTGCTTATCATATGGAAATTTTCCAAAGGGGCTAGCATTTCGCTTTAAGTAATTTTGTTGCTGATGGTATGATGGTATTTCATTTTGGAGCAGGAGCTCATACTCATACGCTATTTGTTTTATTTTTGTCTAGTACTCATTAACTCATTATGTGTAGTCGTTGATATTTGATTTATCTTCGATTCTTGGAGTTTATAGTGAATTAAGTGAATAATTCAATTTTAATAACTTATTATATTCTTTCAGTAATAAGTCATTTGCTTAATTCGTAACCATCTACCTTTTCAGAACGCACAAGAAACGTAATCGGGAAAAATTGCATCCGTTGGAGCGTGGTTTTTCGGGTAAGAATACGTTTTAGTTTTATTAAAGCGAAATACCGGCCGGTTTTTGAAACCCATCGTGATCAACTGAATTCTTACGTTTTTATGCAAATTTGCTCGAATTTAGCTAGATTTTTTATTGGCATAAGCTGCATAAGAATGAAGATGTACTCAGATGTATGTGTTTAAAAACCGGCCAGTACTTCGCTTGAACAATTATTTTTGAAGTAGTTTATTGCCGAATTGCTTGGATAATAATGTATCCATTATGCGGATTATGTACTGATTTGTTTTTGTGAAATCACAGCTTGTTCGATGTAACTTACAAGGTTAATGTTGTATATTAATGTGTTATAGGGGGCTGTTTTTTTTCAAATTCAGACCTAAATCCTTTTTATGACGTACAGTAAGGTTGGTTGTCTTACTGTAGGAAAAGGTTTGCTATATTTAAAATGTAGGCACGCAACTTGTGGGACAGAGACTGGGTCCTCCGCCGCCTGTGGACAATGCGAGTTTTGACGATTTCCAGACTTATTGTCTCGAGGTTGGTTTTTTTAGCACTTTTCTGCTGATTTTAAATGTGCGTTTAGTTGTTTTTTATGTAGAGATGTGTAGGTTGGTTATACCTACGTAACTGCGTTGGGCGTGCTGTTGCCTTATCACCTTGCACCTCTCACCGGAGGCCTGGGAGCGTACTCCTATCATTCGTGTATTATACGGAAAGTTGGGTGTTCTGCGTAACTAGTGAATAGGAGTTGGCCTGTTGGCCAGCTCTGCTGGCCTTGATATTACTAACTAGTTACGTCTTGCCAGTTTGTTTGTGTTCATGAAACCTTTTATACTAGTAGTAGTTTATGGGCACTGTTTTTAGAGACTTGTCCTTCTTTTGTTCAACAATATTGCACCTTGTTAAGAATAGTCATTTCCGCAGAATTACTTTGGTTGTGATTTCCCATCCTTATGTTTTAGGTGAAACATTATGTTTTAGGTGAAACGTACCTCGAACATGACCAAAGTATTTGGACGAGTGCACACTATGAGCGCGCTTGTTGTGACTGGAAATGGGAACGGATTGGCTGGATATGCGGTAAGCACTTTTTGTCGTACTTTAAAGCGGTATGACATGTGATTTGGGAAATGTAGGCTGCACGTCGATGTTTACTTATTACCGTTACCGTTTTTAGATATACGTCACCGATATGAAACCTTACATGAATGTACTAGGCACTAGTATTCACTAATATGCACTTGTTGCAACATGGCGTTTTTGATCTTCATCACTATGCTACATGGGGACGGGAAGGGAACTACCCTATCTTTTACGTAATGCAGGGGAATCGGGGAATGTACGTGTTTTGTGCGGCGCAACTCTTCGCAAAAGATGTGCAGTACAACTTTAAATTATAGTTTAATTGTCTAACCTCAAACGTGGGTAACTAAACCACTTTAATTTATGTTTAGGTGGGCAAGGCTCCAATTCATAGAACTTCAACGGCCATTATTAATGGAATGAACATGGCGGCCAGAAAGCTTTTCTATGTGGAATTGTTGGAAGGACGAACCATTTATCAGGTTGGAGCTGGGGCATTGTTTCTGCCATTTTGTGATGTATATGTACCTTGTATTGTTCTGAGGCCATATTCACCACTCCGATTCCCTCGGGGAACTAGTCCCTGGGGACAGAAAATAGCATTCTAATGTGAGAGACGCAGAGAAAAAGACTGGGAATTCCCCGTGGGGGATTGAGTGGTGAATATGGCCCCTGATGTTGCTTATTAAAGAATTAAGTAAAATATTGTAGGAAAAGGACTTTGCACATTGCAATAGCTTGGAATATTTGTTCCATGACGCAGGATCATTTTTGTTTGTAAACATATTGATTCTCGCCTTTTTAGGACTTCTATGCGGAGTGTCGTAATACGCGTGTATTTGCACAGAGAAGACCGAAGGGATTCGGACTGACGTGCCATCCGAGATTGATGAAAATTTGTGAGGTGGGTTGTTGTTGTTAAAGCGAAATGCTATCCTCTTTGGAAAATTTGCATATGATAAGCAAATCGCATGTATCCTATGCTAATTTTGTACGATTGCCGTGGACTCTCGTACAAAATTAGCATAGGATAAGTAGGATTTGCTTATCGTATGCAAATTTTCCAAAGGGGCAGCATTTCGCTTTAAGGAAAGAAATTATGAATATGGTAATAATCGCTTTAACCTTGGGTACTGTAGTGTGTCAGTAGCCAGTAGCCTAAGTAGTGGACTTATGATGACCGATGACATCGATGTGGTAGCCCTTCTGATTTCTTTTTGATTGTGATATTATAGTTTGTAGTTTGTTCTTGGTGGTTTATGTAAATGGAGTGAGTTGTGAAACATGTGCTGGGTGACTGCATTTTTTGTGCGAATTGTCCACCATTGTCGCACCGGCACTTTGGGGACGGTTATCCAGCATATGCTTCACAAACCACGTGTCATATCTCTTTAAATGATGCTATTAGGTTGTATGTGCTAGACGTGATGTATTCAATTCACATTTTCTCTTTTCTCAGTTGATCGGAATCAAGGATCTCTATGTGAAGGTGGAGGGTTCCACCAAGAACTATTTGGCCCTTACACACGCATTTGTCACTGGCTTGTTGAATCAGGTGTGTTTGTTGATCAAAAAAATTTTTCGTAAATTTACCGTAAAAGAACATGCGCAGTCTTATCGGTGGTGCATATGAACTTGTACAATCAAATAGTTGTATGTAACTTTTGTTTATGGCCATTTTTTGATACTAGATTTTATGCGGTATTTCTGTATGTCAGTCAGAATTCGGTGTTACGTTTTTCTTTGTTTTACTTAAAGCGAAATACCGGCCGGTTTTTGTTGAAACGCATCTCAAATATCAGCATTCGTATGCGGTTATGCTAAAAGGGATCTGCTGGGGTCTATTTTTTATTCAAATTTATGCTCATTTGCATATGAAGCATAGGAAAGCAGGGAGTATTCGATGCGTTTCAAAAACCGGCCGGTATTTCGCATTAAACACTTTCGCTTTCAGGAAACGCATCAACAACTGGCAGAAAGAAAGGGATTACATGTGGTCGAAATGCACCCGGCTAGACACTTTTTGCCTCAAGTTGTAGGTTTTATTTTGGTATTCTGTTGGTTATTTTATGGATTTATTGATCTAGCTTTGGAAATTTCTAACACTAAGTAAGATATACGAACACTCCACACGTGTTCGTATATCGGAGCGTATTTGGATTTGGTAATTTGGTTGATTTTTTTTGTTCTTTGGTTGAAATTGAAATTTAAGCACACGTTTTAGCTGATTTTCATCTTTTCTTGAATACTATGTAAGGAACAAGATTTTTTATAATCACGTTATTATTTACGTTTACAGGTTGCCTCACCAATCTTGAATCCATTGAAGAATGAGGAGGACCTTCTTCCGATTGATGTTAGTTTAAGTTACCGAAGAACTAGGATAAATGCTAAAGTTATAGTACTAGGAGTCCTAACCTGTCCTATGCTGCGTTGAGTCTGAGAGTTTCTGAACGCGAATTACCGTGTACAAGTGTACACTACGCCTACGTCGATTGATAGTAGATTTAAACTGATTCCTTAGCTTGTTTGTTGATGTTGATTCTCTAATTCATCTTTGTGGTTTTGTTCTTGCTGTGCTACTACTATTGTTATATTATTGATGAAGCTTGGTAAAGTCGAAGTTTTCGTCAGTCTAGAAAGTCTAAGTCTAAGCGAGAGTTGTTAGCCTTACTTAGTTTCCCAATGTTTCTTGTCACGCTATTTAGCGCTGTACTGTAGGTCTGACTTTATTTCATTTGAGCGACTGAATCTGGACGATTTCTACGGAGAAGGCCGGTACCCGCTTAGGAAACCTAAACCGATGCCTTTTTATGTGAACCTGCCCGAGCATATTGAGGCGCAGTGGAGGAAACATCCGTTTAGGAATCATGAAGATGTAAGTTAAGTTTAAAATGTTCACTTGTTACCGTTGCTTGCGCTATTAGTTAAAGCGGTATGGCATGTGGTTCTGAAACCTTTTGACTGTACTTCCATGTATTATATGCAAATTATATGTGCCTTCCGAGCTGGAAGGCGCATTTTACCAATGGCATGTGGAGGATTGGATGTACGGTGGTTGTCCAGTCCAGTGTTCATTTCACAAACTACTACCGGCTACCTCTTATCTGTCCTCTTGATCTGTATATTTTTCGTTTTTGTTAGTAGCACTGTTACGGTGCCCTTTTCCCGACCACGGTTTTGGTCCAAATTTCTAAATTCTAAAACAGTGTGTTTTATACATGTCATCGGTGCTCCCAAACTTGGGAGTTAATGTATAAAGAGTATGAAACATGAACTTTTTTGGATCTGTTATGCGTACTGCGGATGTAAAATTACCACTCTGTAGCCTATTAGTTTATGTAAAGGGTGTGGAACATTTGGACGATCCTCTGAATTATTCTTTAAAGCGACAGAATACCCTGTTTTGTTTTCGAAACGTATAACGTATGCTGGACAAGTGCATGTTGTATGCAAATGAATATAATTAGGATAAAAATCGCGCAGTTATTGGTTATTGGTACTCTAAATGGATTTCAAACCCCGGATGTTATACCGCTTTAATTATTCCAGGTGATGATTCGTTTGCTGGCCGACGACGTGGTGCCCAGATGGACTCGTGACTGCCGTCGCGCATGGGCTGATGACAGATTCCAGAAGGCAGAAGTTGGAGTGGAACCGGTGCCCCATGGCATTGGACTCTCCGATATCGTGCCAAAGAAGGATAATTAGGTTACTGTAGTTTGTAGTTGCGAGGCGTTTTGTAGTCGTGCGCGTTGCGCGGGGAGTGCAGAGGATTGGTCGGTGTCGATAAGAAAGATAATTAGTCTTACTGTATTTTCTAGTTCTCCAAAGTATCCAAGAAGGAGGTATCTAGGTTTGATGAGAGGATTACTGTAGTTTGTAGATTCCCATGTAGTTTGTAGTAGATTCTGTGAGAGTTTCTTACTGTAACAATTAGTACCAATCTCATTTAAACTAGTGTGACTTAAAGCGAAATACTGTTCGGTTTTTGAAACGCATCGCGAATAACGAATTCTTACGTATTTGTGCTAATTTGCTCGAATTTAGCTCGATTTTTTATTCTAATTTCTGTTCATTTGCATATGCTGTATAGGAATGCTGATGTACTCGATTCGTTTCAAAAACCGGCCTGTATTTCGCTTTAATTATTTATTTAACTGTTAACGTAATGCTCGCTCATTTGTATCGTTGAGGCTAATTTCATCGCAGGTATCTCAATTTTACTATCTTGTTTGCTTTGGCCAAAATATGTGTTTTAGACTTTTTGTCCAATTTTTTTCTTTTGTACAAATTTAGTACTAAATTTACCAGAGTTGTTTAGATTAGGTATAGGTTTATTGTTTTGTTAATTGTTTTTTTTTTGTTCATTTATTTTGAATAAATTTTAAATTTTAAAACACGGTAAAATGTAGTTGTTTGTTCTACAGTTCTACATCGTGATAGCATGTTATAGTTAAACGTTTCATAGTAATCTACGATATGTAAAACCATTGTGGTTGATAATGTGATGGAGAGGAGCTAGAAAAATGGACCCTTGCTTGTGGGTAGGGACTTCGCTTTATGTTGATAATAGTTTAAAAATAGGATTTTATAGTTGATTTGTTTTTCGTTCTCTCCGATTTCTGAGTCACAAGTATTTGAGTTTTCCCGAAGCCAAAAACTCACTTCAATCAAAGAACCGCTCAATAAGTTAATTTATTAATTAGCGGTGGCATGTGTGCTAATCCAGTAATTGCCTAGCGCGCGAACACAACAAACAATTTATGCACGCGCGTCAATTGGCCGAAGTGGCTGGAGATCTAACAGTGTTTTCGGTTTTTATATAATAATTATTATGTGAAAATTATGAAAAAGGGTGATGAAGCCAAGTTCAGTACGTCTAACAGCATGTAACAGAAGTACTTTTTTCATAGGACCAACTATTTTACCCAGCTATTTTATACCATATAGTTTGATCAATGAAAATGGAACTTTAAACCACGCGTCTAATTGCCTACAGTAATAATATAGCCACGGGTGTTTTATTGACTAGTCCAGTGAACACACACACACGGTTCTTTTTCTTTAAACCCCTCAAAATTTCACTTTTTGTTATATTTAATTTGTTTAATTTATTATTGATTTAACAGTTATTTTGTACTTGGTAAGCTGTGGCATCACACTGATGATGACCCTCACAGCTTGCCATAAAATCCCGTCTGTGACTTTGGGGTCGAAACGGGTTACCATGGGTATTATCGGGTACTTTCGTATAATTTTCTTTTTTCACACTTTCTTTTAGTTCTTTCTCATAGTTTGCTTTTAGCTCTTTACCAGTTAAACTTTTGGTTTATACTACCTATACGTGCTATGTGGCAGATTCTGCGCGAACGAGTGGCTGACAAATTGCGAGCCAAATCAGCGCCGCAACTATCCCTCACTTTATGAAACGCAGCGCCAAAGTTCTCACTTAATTAGCCAGAGCATTGTCACATCTGCGTGTTAAGGATCTCTGCGTGAGGACAACTCGAACAAGGGCTTCAACTTCAACTCTCGGAATTAGCCAGCTTGGTACCATATGGCCGTGTGGCAGCGGTGGCCCGGTGGCCGGCACTAATTATGCCACCCGACATAACACGTAGCTAACATTGTCAGGGTGTCTTGAACTTCTCCTTGGATTCTTTTAGTTCACTATTTCTATATTTGATAATATTTAGACATATAGGAGTTATACAATATTATATTAACGTTTATCTAAAGTAGTGATATTGTGAAGAGCAGTAGTTATGCAGTTATGCCACCCCACATATTGCTAAGCTAGAGGCATCTGAACTTCCCCTCCAATTCTTTGGTCAACCTTTCAACTCTAGAATATGTCTGCATCGTGAGTTAGTTGCGGTGTAAGGTAAGGTCTATGAGATCGTTTTGTTTTCTAATGAAATATATGGGTACTGAGCATCTACACCGGATCCCTTCCCTTTATGTATGGGTTTTCCAAGTATCCCAAAAATTCGGTGTGATTCTGTCAATACTACCGTATTTCTGCACGAAACTTGCATATATAATATGAAAAATCAAAAAAAATATTCTCGTGTAGTTCGAAAATTAGTTCGGTAATTTTTTACCATACTTGGAAACCCCATTACGAAATTAAGCCTTTTCTTGGTCCACGGCCACGGACTTTTGACCAGAATCTCATAGAACAATTCCTCTTCTACTTCTGTTGTAGGTTATTGCCCAAACGGAAGAAAACTTGTCTGATTCCGGTAGCTCCTGTTTGAGCCTAAAGCTAGAAATACTAAATGTGTGTAAATAAATTCCGTGTGTTGAATTCCGTTCACATTTTCCAAAGTTGATGATGCGTACCATAATTTAATGTGTTAGAGAGAAGGGGACGTGTTTTATACTTTTATACTGCGCGCACGTATGTCACGTATGTGTGTACTCTCTGAGCTCGAACTGGTAGTTAGCCATTTTTTGGTTGGCGGGGCAAAAAAACTAATCGTTGGTAGAACATGGTTTATACTACGAACATTACTTTCTCCTTTTGTTCTGAAATCTGTTTTATTCCTAGGCTTTTGCGATAGATCTTAAGTCGCGAATGATGAGCGAGAGAGATCATAGATTATAGTGTGCGGCGTAGAAAGCAGTGCGCTCACCTTTCGCCAGCATCCTACTTTTCACGCAGGGCTCGCCAGATACTCGCCAGATTCGAGCCGCACCATATTTTAGCGCCAGCTTATCGCCGGATTATCGCCGCTCTCCCTCAGAGTTTCCATGGCGTGGGGTTCCTTAGAAAACACGATCTGCGAATTTTTCTAAACGAAACGGCTCCCATGGGCATCGTAAGGTTCCATCAGATTAGAGAATCGGAACGCTTTGATTTCTTTTCTTTTTTTTGTCGTAAATATTTATTCGTAGGAAAAAAACCACCGAATGAAATTGAAAGAAAACAAAAATTGAAAGAAGTGCTGAAGTAAAGCATGTTTTCAGTTTTCGTCTAATTTCAACAACCGTCGAACTAATTAGTATGTCTAGCTAATTTGTAACTTATTCAGAAAACATCGTAGGTTATAATAGGTTATAACCTTGTCACCTTGTTTCAGCATCTTCACCTTGTTGTTTGAACCGTCGTCTGGGCTATAGCACACAAGTTTTATCCATATATAATACACGTCTCTATTAAAGTCCATATTGAAAATTTGTTCAAAAATGCATTAGATCTAGTGTGCCTAGTGGACAGCTAGTGTGTGTTTTTGATTGCTAAAAAGAAAAGAAACGAGGAAAAACTGTCTTTCTTGGCAGCATAATCCCGTTTTTTTCTCTCCTGGAACTGACGTTTTATATACATTTTATATGTTGTTTGGTCTAGACATGTAGCTTATTCCTGTAGTTTATTCCACTTTTTTCTTTATTGTTTAGTTATCTGTAAGGCGAGTTGCCCATTTCGCTTCTCTTGATGACTAGACTTATTGTTAGCATTTGATCAAAACCGACGTCCGGATTGTAGCGATAGAGTGTAACAGTGTTCTAAGCCTAAGCCTAAGCCTAAGCCTAAGACTAAGCCTATGCCTAAACCTAAGTCTAAGCCTAAGCCTCGTCACACGTCGGTTTTGATCAAATACATAAATGTAGTCATCACGAGACGCGAAAGAGACAACTTGCTTTATTTTCAAGAATTCCTGAATTTTCATTTTCTCAATCCTTGTTTCTAGCCTGATTCGTGCCCTGGTACTGGGACGCGCGTTCAACAATTAAAGCATTAGTCCATTACATGGAAATGGGACTTAAAGGGGCGGAGTCACTCAAAAAATTCCATTTTGTTGTCCACTTTACAAAAAAAAAGATTGTTTGGAAATCTTTATTAGGTTCTTGACGTTTATTACTTTGTGTACAATATATAATGTACAATAAACACTTCATGACAAAAATGTACCCCTTTTATGCAAACTATAATTGAGGACTTTGCTCCTGTCTAAATCGTATGATGCATAAACACTTGTGGCCACTAATTCGGTTCTTGTAACTGGAGCCGCATCTTTCCTACTTGTAACTCGCTCAAGTATTTTGATGGTGCGTAGTAATGGACTGTGCCAACTTGATATGCTTATATTACTTCAATCGCGTGTCCATTACTTCCCTAGAAGTATAACTAAGCCGTTCGACGCAAAGCTCAATTATAATGCATGCGTCTTCTCTGCCCTGATTTTGAAGCATTTATTTGCGCTTTGAAACCTATGCATTCTTAGTTTTTGTCAAATCTTTTACTACTTTAAAAGTCGAACAAAGAGTTGTAAAGCAAATTGTTAGATGACATAAGATTCACTCCTGAGTGTTCCACGCAGATTATAACGGAAAATCATATTGCTAGACTTCTAAACTTTTTTTTCTATGGCTGTAAAGTCGAGGTTAAAATTCTCGAGCTTGGGTATGCTAATAAAACTATGTAATTTTTTACGGGTCGGCCCTCGTCACATTATCTTATATTTATACTATACATCGTTAATACAATGGTGTCAGATTTCCTCCACCAAGTATACTTCTTTGTGTATACGATAAAAACAACTCGCCGCTTTTCTTATACAATGAACTGCTTCTTTTTGACGGATGAGCTTATAATTGTTGTGCCAGAACTGAGGTTACACTAACTAGAACACTAGCCATTATGTACTATGTCTAGGACAAAGCCCCTTGGGTTGAGCTTATTTTTTGTTTGTTGTAAAATTGCTAACCCATATACGATATACAAGAGACGATACATCTGTTAATGTGTTTTGTTGTTTATGTTTCTATCCTATTCGGACAATATTTTAAGCTAGAATATCTAAAAGCCAAATCACGATTGTCTTTCGACTAAACAAACACCACCCATCAATTACGTATCGTCAACGATATGCAAATTATAATTAGCTTGTTTTCTTGGATGCGCGGCGGGGTGTTCTAATTATGACGGGCCCTGTTCTGGGTCCTACCCTACGGGTCATATATACCCTGGCAATGTCTAAGCGTGTGCATACCCTGGATTGGCCTCTGTCGCATACCCTGGATTGGCTCCTGTGATGTACCCTGCAATTTGTTTCCTAAAGTTTATTGGATCAAACTCGGGAGCCAGACAGCTTCAAAGCTTTTCTTTATAGATAACAAACGTGGAAGGATCCAGTTCAAATGCAACATTTATGTAAATTGGTGGCTCGTATTTTAAAGCGAAATACCGGCCGGTTTTTGAAACGCATCGTGGACAACCACTGTGCTGTGCTACCACCACCGCCGACTCGAACACGCCTCCAGCGTAATTGCTATATTCCCACATAACCGCATATAATTAATCAATATCAATTATCCTGTCTTGTTTCCGTGTCCGTGTCTCCGCCCCTATTAATTAACGCATCATTCGCGCAATTCATTTCCCCTTCTCTGGGCTCTCTTCATTTAGGGTACTGTCTAATCTTGGCCTCTCTTTGACATCTCCAACACCTCTTCTAATAAAGTACTCTCTCCTCCATGGTGTATTTTCCGCGACTTACCAGCTGTCAGCAAGGCGAAACCATGCGCCGCCAAGTATGTCGCTGAGGGTGTCGATCGGAAATGGGCGGAGCTTGCGAAATTTGCATATTAATTCTGTGGATGATCTATGAGCTTACTTTCATATGAGAATTTTTTGTATGGTAGGTAGCCCGTAGCCCGTCTGTCTTGTTTTTTCATCTTTACCTATGTCGGTTTCCTCGCTACGCTTCTCACTGACATGTAATTTTTATCCCCCTGATATTCATGAATAGCTGTCACGTTTCCTTGATGCCCAAATCACGATCTAACTTTCTTGCAAGGTAAACGTAGTACTTACCGGTGTTCTTATCTGAAGGCGTACTGTTAGCAGTTAGCATGTCAATGATATAAACAATAAACTCCTCCACTTCGAGCTGATGACTACACTATTGACTACCGTAAATATAGTGCTCGCCCAGGATACAAACTACAAGATGGTTATAGTATGCAAGCTCGTTCTATAGTGCTCGTCCAGTCTAGAAACTGCACATTTGGCAGTAGAAGTATACCATGTTTCATTATAGCACTTATGCATAGTACTTCATCAGACTACGAACGCCTACTACAGGTTGGTGCTATACAGGAATAGCACACGGTTGGAACAAGGTTAGTCTACGGATAGCACATGTGCTCGATCCTGGCACCTTATTGGCCGGCTTCCTGCCCAGCCGGCTGTTCTCGTCTTCCGGCAAATCGGCTCTCGCCCGTTAGCGCATGCCAACGACCGTGTTAATGGGGCTTGAGTCGTAAGCGAGCAACTGACTCCTACCTTGACTTCTCTACCACTCTCTCCAATCTCTCACTATTTCGCAACTGATTTCTCTAAGTCTCACCCGAAAGTGTACATTTAATGTGCCTCTAGCTGCTATGCTCAAGAATCTTCAAAATTCCTGGTCGACAATCGTTTTTGCTCATTATTTGTGCAGTGTACAAGGCGGGATGCTGGATTCCAGCCCGGCCGGGTTTCTTGATATGATTAGGATAATTAGGCAATTGATATGATAATTAGTTTTTTTTGTTTGATGATCTTGTCTGTCAAGTATTGTTTCTGTCGCATTCACGCATGTCTGCCATGCTTTCCGAGAATTGATCATTTCTTTGCTTAGTTAGTTAGTAAGTAAAAATATTTCAAAAAGTTGGCAAATTGGCTTGCTTTTTTTTATATTTAATTTTTAAATATAATTTTATGCTACGCGTTTTTATTCGTATCGACTTACAACTTTCTTGCGTATTACGTTAATGCTAGTACTAGTACGTACAAGTGTAAGGAATTTATTTCGACATCTTTGGAGCTTTTCCTTTTTTTAAAGCGAAATACTGGCGGTTATTCTTATGCAGCTTATGCAAATGAACCTAAATTATAATAAAAAATCGAGCTAAATTCGAGTAACTTAGCATAAATACGTTGGAATTCAGTTGTCCACGATGCGTTCAAAAACCGGCCGATGCATTAAACGAATTCCATATTGAAACATGCATAAATTAGTACTCTGCCACTGCCTTGCCTAACATAATAGTTCGTTGCTGTTTTTGTTCCTCACTTTCCTCTAATTTATTCGTAATTTGGCGGCGATTTTGTGGCGCGGGAAACGCCTTGTCGTCACGCCAATTTTCACTCGTTGATTAGCGGGAAGTGTTGCGAAAGGCCTAGTATATAGTAAGATTAGGAGAGCGCATCCCTAACTAAGACCATTTATAAATGCGTTAGTCCCCTAGTTGAGGACTTACGTTTAAATTACTATATTATTATCATTTCAACCATACCTTGAAATTCTATTACAATCAAAGACGACTAAACAACTGACATATTACCTGAGAACATAAGCCATATACGCAGTTTTTGCACCATGATGGAGGTACGTTTTTTTACGTGCATGATTAAGTTCTCTGCAACTTATCTAGCACAAACCATGTGTCGTCCTATCTGGACCATAAGTTCCTGTGTCCGTACCAAATGTGCACCAATGTTATTCGATCCTTGTTCAAGAACACTTAATATCCCAAGACTAAGGTCCCTGCTCCCGGCTGGTCCCGGGTCCCGGATGCTTTTCGTTGATATTGTAATAAGCGAATGTCCAATCAAATGAGACGACATGAACATAAGACATATGATCGATTATGAACGGGGCTTGTCACTTGAAATCTTGATCTTTATAATGGCGCATGAAATTTTATTATTTATGATCTTATTATATAAAAGAGTAACTGTAGCGTAATTTGCATACCGATATGCGTTACGGAAATGCAAGTTTCGTGTTCGGGTATAAAAAAGAGTTTCGCTGCTCAATATCGAAGTATGCATATGCAATTGTTTCCTATTATGTGAATTTCTTATGATACGTTTGAAGCTTTGTATATAAGTATGCCCATGCCAAACCAATCATATTTTCATGTAAGTTGCATCAGGCGGCATGAGCCGACTGGTAATTAGATAATTGGCGCATGAAATTTTTATTAATTATGATAATTCGATAATTGCAAGCAGAATTTCATATTTTCTATACTCCTTTTGATTACCTAGACGATATCTTGAATAGTTGTTTTTCTCGGGCGTTAGTCCCCCAGCCCCAGTAAATTTGCAAAATATTGAAAAGAGTCTGCATCTGAACCTGAAACCCGTAACTGTAAAATGTGTTCACAGTAAACACAGAGCTATGTCAATTTCTAAAGATTTAAAATCTTGTATTCAAATTGATTATGCTATGTACAAACTGCTACAAATGTATGTACTTTCATTATTGACCCGCTTGACCCATTTATTTCTCCAATACAATAAATTCTTCTCTTCAATGCCATATTGGAGACACATTTCCACTTTTACTTCTTTATCCTTCTGTTATTTCCTTACTTATAGCAATACCGACCTGTCTTTGAAACACATCGAGTAAGGCCAGCTCTTATTCTGCTTATGCAAATGAACATAAATTAGAATAAAACATCGAGCTGAATTCGAGCAACTTAGCATTCATTTGTTCACGATGCGTTTCAAAAAAGGGTTGGTATTTCCTTATTTAAATCGCTAGACAGTCTGGTATGCATTTATGCATTTCACATGTTTACTATTTTCATTTTATAATTTATAGTTGTTATTTAACTAGGACAGAGGGTTTTATGTCCAGCCAAGATTTGTAGCCTAATGCATCATTATCCATCAAACGCGATGCGGCGGTTTATAGGAAACGACTGCGACGCGGTAATGTCGTATATACATAAAGAGAGCAGGGCCCTTTAGTCAAAAACCATAGGGCCATTAGTGTTAGGGTTTAGGGCTAGGGCCAACATACAAACACAGGATAATTGTAATGTATATTTCTGCAAATGGCAGACTTTGTGCCTTTTTTGTGCCGTAACTTGTTTATAAGTTTACGCTTTCAAATCTTGAATCATAGCAAGTTATGCTAATTTTTCTTCCTGAATTATTGTGCGTTTTGCGTACCATTAGCAGGGTTGCTAGTAAAACGTAAAACTATAGCTGGAGAGCTGTCAGTTGTAAACATCAAAACTCTCGAGGGTTACGACCCCAACAAATACCAATGTGGTGTGCCAACAAAGTGTTGTAAATCATCAGTGGACCCAAACTTTTTGATTGTTACGACCCCGGTAAGCTGAGACCCAGCATCAAATTTCTTATTGTACTTATAATTTATTCAAAAGGGGGAGGACTATTCTATTGCTATTCCAACGTGTAAATATCCAAGTTTGTTAGTGTTACAGACCACGTTTTTTTGTGAGTACTACATTGTGTTACTTTTACACTATGTTCCATTTTGTATCGAAATGGCCAGAAATGCACCAACATTTATACATAATACATGGAAGCCCAGTTGTCCAGCACACTTTTTAAAACCACGTGCAATACCACTTTATTAACAGCGGAATGTCCGGATTATCTGAATTTGCATATTGGTTACTTTACGAAATTCTAGTCCAAAAATAAGACGTCTCTGCGTGAGTGGGAATCCAACGGGACAAAATTAATTGCCCGGAAAACCAACATTTATCCCCTGCGATTCCGTGCGCCCGTATGGGCATTTTTGCCCGAAGTCTATAAGAAGAGTACGCCGTACTACCCTGGACGATCATCAAGGGATTGACTAGGCGAGCTGTAATACTTTAATAAGCCTTTTTTTGTAGTTTTATCCAGGTGAAAGTTGGCTGCCGCAAAAGGGTCAGTTCTCTCTCTCTCTCTCTCTCTCTCTCTTGTGTTCTCTCTCTCTCTCTCTCTCTCTCTTTCTTTCCCTCACACACACAAATGTTAAGCTTTCCTACTTGTCATCAAGGTTTCTGGTTAAATTAGTAGAGCAATAGAGCAACCACTTTTTTTTTACAAGAAGTGATGATTAGTTCTTTTTCTTCTCGGTCACTCGAAAAGTGCATCCGTACATAAATGCGCCCGGAGCCACTTATGCGCGGCTCATTCGCTACATAAAGAAAGGTCTTTTGGAAATTATCGCCCCATTTCCACATTGACGGCGCAATAGATAATGGTTTCAAATAGAATACATGAAATTCAAATGAAGTGTGTTGTGTGTTATGTGTGTATTTGGGAAACAGTTTTTTTTGTATGCTAACAATGAAAAAGTTCCAATTTTTCTTTGTTCCAATTTGAAATTTCTAAATATTACTTGCCCCTTTTTTATTACCTTAGTCTGAATCGTGAAACGATTCAAAAATTTTTTCCGACGTGCTCTTGTGAGTAAGCTTTCAGCTATCCGAATAATGGAACGCTTTTATTGCATAGCATCCACAACTGAAATCTCAGAGCTCACGATCAGCTCAGGGTCTCGGGTTGTATAAAATATGACACTCCTGAACGGCGTATGACACTCCTCAATGGCGTATGACACCCCTCAATCGCGTATGACACTCCTCAATGGCATATGACACTCCTCAATGGCATATGACACTCCTCAAATGGTCCCTATCTTTTGCCATTTTAACCTTTTAAATCCCCTGTTCGATCTGTCTTGAATGAACCTTCTTACGCATGGAAAATCCACTAAAATCCTTTCTTTTAAAATCTTTTTCTATTGAGTAAAAAGGAGTTTTGTGGACGGGACGCGCGTGGCACTATAGTAGAATACAATGTGATGCACCAACACACCAACACATTGTTCATAAAGAAAGGGAGTATAAAATAGAGAATAGGGTATTGAACGCAGATGTGGATTGTGTGTATGCAAATGTGAAAAAGTGGAGAATTGGATTTGATATTAAAGCGATATGACAAGTGATTTGAAATGTACAACTCAGTGTTCATGTTTTTATACAAATTTCTCGATATTTCCTTGGCACACAATATAACACAATTTGCTTGTAAAATAGTTGCGTAGCAAATCAGAAGCCGCTGTATTTTTATTTGACCTACGGTTGGTGCTTTTTTCTAAAGTCGTACTTTAGATTATGAGTTATTGTGTCAAAAACCATGTATTCTTACTCATTCTTCACATTTCTTCTAAGCTATTAGATGCTTTTCTCTCTAGCTCTTTTTCCATCTTTATATGGTCTCGTATAATACCTATAATGACTTTTTGCCCGTTGTTTGGCAGAAAATGGACCTAAAAAAGGGCCATTAGAAATATTTTTGGAAAGAGGGGATCACTCAGCCAAATTATCCAAAGAACCATTATACGTGCATGTGTTTTTGTTATGGGTTTCCTATCTTGACAATTTGGAATTTGTCTGACTATTCAGAGGCATTCTTAATATTTTAAAGTGATATGATACGTGGTTTTGAAGAATAGCTGCACATATATCTTTTATGTATTACATACGTGTGGACGTCCGAGCACATGTGACACCTAATGAAAAACATAACTATCGCACAAAAAATGGGGTTTACCGTTCTTCATTGTGTGGTTCAAAACCACATGCGATACCACTTTAAAATTCTGGCCCCGAGGGCACGGTATGTGTCCAAAAAGTGGTACTCCTGACAAATGGGGCAAGCTTTCCAAGTCCAAAATAGCGTCATTTTTGCGTGTTCCCGTGTTCTAAGGGATTAAGAACACCGAATCTCGCCAAATGTTCTTTACGCTTTTTCCTAAATAATTCATTTTGTTGTACACATAGGAAGGGTCGTTATCGTGGAATGAGATCTCTCTCCCTCTCTCTCTCTCTCTCTCTCTCTCTCTCTAACTCTCTCTCTCTCTCTCTCTCTCTCTAACTCTCTCTGTGAACATGATCCTTCAACGAATCATTTTTCTTGCCATTTTTCCTTGAAGCTTATGGCCCTCCACCTCCGAGAGTCCATGGTTCCAATACCCTATATTTGCTTTAGTTTTATTATAGGCGACGGGAGTTTCCTCCCGTGAAGCACCTACAATTTCAAGATAAATTTTCATTTGTAGGTTTTGACTATGTGCACTGAATATGGGTCTAACGTCTAACCTTACTTTTTATCTCCGGCCATGCTGAAAAGTGCAACTTTGCCTTTTTTCTAGGTTCTAGCTAACCTAAAGGCTCATAAGGCCTCTCTATCTTTTTCTATTTTCTTTCTCTTTCTCTCACACTCTCTCTCTCTCTCTCTTTCACTTTCCCTTTTTAATAAGTTGAAAGAGTAGAAAATCCTGTTGGTATGTGCTATTATAAGCAAACTTACTGTCACGAGGTGCCTCATTTAGGTAATAAATCATACTGTGTAATTGCTTTGTGAAACACAAATCGAAATTTACCAATTTCTCATGCGCAATTTCTAGCACAATTTACGGAAATTTTTTGGAATTTACGAGCCTAGGGAAAATTTACTAATTTCCATTTACTTTTTAAACCATCTAGGTCATATTTCATTTAGTTTTGGAAAACTATCGCTACCTCCAGTTTGGCCATCTATGACACGGACTATTGTCGAAAAGTTTAGAATCAAAAGATAAAATGATAGACTTAGTCTAGTATTAATTGTGCAGATGTTAAGGCGAAATACCGGCCGTTTTTTGAAACACATCGTGGACAACTGAATTTTTATGCAGCTTATGCAGATGAACATAAATTAGAATAAAAAATCGAAATAAATTAGAGCAATTTAGCATAAATTCGTAAAAATTGTCCACGATGTGATTCAAAAAACCGGCCGGTATTTCGCTTTAACCTCGTTCGGTCATAGTACAATGCAAGTTCCCAGTATCAGTACTGAACTAGCTAAAGACATTTAGCAACAAAAAGTAATACTAGACTAAACTTGTCTAAAAGCTAAACTAGTCTAAAAGCTAAACTAGTCTAAAAGCTAAACTAGTCTAAAACTAAACTAGTCTAAAACTACAAAATTTTTAGCTGCTTGTGTGAATACAGTTTCTTTGCTGATATGTCAGTTACAACTACTCTTTGTGGAATTTCTTTCTTATCTTTGGTGATATATACATATATAATGCTATGCATTTTTTCGTCCTATCTTTGATTTACTACTTTGAATTTTAAAATCATTGAATTCTTTCATCGTCTCTTATGGCGTTGCGCTCTTTCTAAGAGTCTAATAAACATTTCTAAACACACTAGACCAGTCTACTATTAGTCTAGTAAGCATACTAAACTCATCCGGTCATCTGTCACCAGTGACTCTTGTCAACTAAGCAAGCGCACATGGACAAATACCGGCCGGTTTTTGAAACGCATTTTTGAAACGTGGACAACTGAATTTTTATGCAGCTTATGCAGATGAACATAAATTAGAATAAAAAATCGAAATAAATTCGAGCAACTTAGCATAAATTCGTAAGAATTGTCCACGATGCGTTTCAAAAAACCATCCGGTATTTCGCTTTAGCCTCGTTCGGTCATGGTACAGTACCAAGTTCGCAGTGTCAGTACTAAACTCGTGGAGACATTTAGCAACAAAAAAAGTAATACTAGACCAGTCTACTATTAGTCTAGTACGCATACTAAACTCATCCGGTCATCTGTCACCAGTGACTCTTGTCAACTAAGAAAGCGCACATGGACATATAGATATATAATATTTCTTTCTTATCCTCAAGTCGGAAGGGCCAATGTTGCCCCGTGGAGTGGTCATTTGAGAGGACACTTTTATGCACACATGCAATGAAACTATACATGTAATAGTCAAACCGTTTGGCGTGACCATTTGAAGACTGCTTGGTGACCTTTTTTTTGAAAGCGTCATCGACTGCTTACTTATAAGGAAATATTTTTTGCGTAGTTCCTAAATGAGGGGACATTTTTGTACACACGAGATATATAAAGATTTTGTGCCTTTACAGTACCTTCGTGCTTATTATATGTTGCTGTTTTGAGATGGCTGCTGTATGTAGTATGTCTTAGTAGTACTACACGTCACTTACTATTAAGAAACCATGCTTTCAATTCAACAGCGAAATTCCGGCCGGTTTTTGAATCGCATCGACTACACCTGCCTTCTTATGCAGCATATGCAAATGAGCATGAGTTAAAATAAAAAATTGACGTCACTTTGCATAAATTGCGGCTTTACACGATGCGTTTCAAAAAACCGGCTGGTATTTCGCTTAAACTTAATTAACAGCAAATAATAAATTCTTGCCAAATTTTGTGAACTAGCGGTAGTACAGCACAAACAATAACAGTTGCTTCCAGAGTCCTAAGTGCCTAAGGCCTAAGACTTCAACTATTTTCGTAACTTTTACTATATCTGTATCTCTTTCTTTGTTTTGCGCCCTCGTATTTTGTAATTCTATACGATTCTAGTGACGGGAAATCTGCCCCGTCGCTAAGTCGGTCGCTGGGGCGTTTTATTTTTATATCTTTCTGCCAATATTTATGCATCTTATTATAACTTCCCGACTTTTGAGTTTGTTACACCTTTCGTAACTTACAAATCACATATATAGTTAAAGGGAATGTCAAGGGGGATTCTGCGCAGAAGGCATCTCCTTTAAGCAGATGAAGTGAATCTCGAAAGGCGCACAAAGAAGTATACCCATCGATTGAAAAAAATTAAAATTTTGTCATAAATGTGAACAAAATCACATTTGGATCAATCAATAGGGCAGCTCAATATCACAGTGGACCGCGCCGCAGTTGGAGTGCGTCGCGTCCGTTCAAACACGCCGTGGCTTCAGTGAATACATTGGTCTGAAGCCAAAATCCGAAATACTATGGTGAAGACATTTTCTGGAGGGGTTTGAAATTGTTTTTCTTTTTATCCAAAAGGTTTTGTTTATTTTGGTTTTCACTTTTCTTACCTACAATAAATAAACCGATTATTGAGCCCAACATGCAAAACCGGCTTGACATTCCCTTTAAAGCGAAATACCGGCCCATTACACCAGCATTCTTTTGCAGCGTATGCAAATGAACATAAATTAGAATAAAAAATCGAGTTAAATTCGAGCACTTTAGCATAAGTGCGTAAGAAGGCAGTCGTCTGCGATGCGTTGCAAAAACCGGCCGGTATTTCGCTTTAATGAGTTTTCTTGAATACTATATGCGCATGTCTTCCAGATTGTTCATATTAAGTCATTTGCGTGGTACTCACAGTAGAATTGCTTCTATGGGATTTGTAAACCCTTATTTGTTTCCAATTCGTATTTATTTTCATTTTCAGGCTCAAAGTTACCTCCTGGGAAAACAACCAAAGGAAGGCAGCTCTCGCTTGGGCGTTGAGGTAAGCTTACAGATTTTTTAAAGCGGTATGACACGTGGTTTTGAAACTAATTATGTTTACTATACGCGTGCATTATATGCAAATTCTGTTCCACTTTATGTCCCTCCCCAAGGAGCACAAAACAGTTGTCCAGCATACGTTTCAAAAACCACGTGCCAAACCGCTTCAATGTATATTAGACTATGAGTCAGTGTTTTCTTTTCATCGCGTAGAACTTGTGAACATGCAAATCCCCCGCAATATAAACAAATAATATGTTTCGAACGTTCGGCACTAGCTTGACCATAGAAGGCGCAACGCGGGAGATACATACGAACAAACAAACAAACTAACAAACGCAAATAGAATTGCGTGGTGTTCCTATATAGAAAGGGCACAAGCATAAGGAATCAAATGTCAAAAGTAGTGTGAGCAAACTATTGAAGTTGAATCAGAAAGTGTACATATCCCGATTTGGGAGAGAATTAAAGCGGTATGACACGTAGTTTGTGAAATGGAAAACTGCGTTATATGCTAATTAATGTGCTCTTTTGTGCATTTTCGGCACATAATGGAACCCTAGATCTACCCCGATTCTCGGTTCAATTATTAAAACTTCAAACCTCATAAAGCGGGCAAAGTTTGCATTGGTGGTTCATAAACGCTGTTTTAACAACTTGCCTCTCGAGGAGTTAAACGCCAGTCAAAAACCCATAAAATATCGCTTTTTCTTCGTGTAAAGCATATGTTCGCCACTAAAGCACGCTGGCCTGTCGCACGGGCTTTTCTACAGATTTTTTTGTTGGTACTTTTTGTTTTTATGACCTAAATTCTTGGAAATAGCTGTTTAAAAAAAGAGAATTGTGAAGGTCAATTCACACCTCAAAAGCACGTTTGGTTCACAAAAATCGAAAAAAGGGATGAGGAAATTAAAATCGGACTGGTTAGTTTTCCTCAAGTTTTGTTGGTTTATTATGAAAGCGTATGAAATATTTTTAGACATAATTCAACAAATATCTGTTTCCGTGTAGCAACGTCCTCCTTGTAGCGGCATCTTACAACGCGCGTGAAACATTACCTCGCGCCTCGCACGACTTTGTTGTGATGTGGTTAGATTGTAGAGTTGTGTTAGGCTTTTGCCACTTGCTTGTTGGTATATTGGATGGGCTCCATTAGCATCTCCACCAACATTGTAAGATCATCCAGCCTAAGCCTCAGCCTAAACGCCTAAAAGATTGGCAGCTTAGCTTTTTGAGCATGCTCTCCTGCCTCGGGGAGCAAAGGAAATTTAATGTAATTTTCGCATTATGAATGTTTTCGGCCATACTATCAATAGAAAAAATTCAAAGAGGCGCAAATCCTAGTGAACCTATCCCTTTAAAAGTTGACCTTGAATCTTGAAAAAAAGTTAAATGATTAAATGTTGACAGTGTAAGAAATAGTTTATCCCTGAATTAAGATAAGTTAATAATGATCATAATGATCTTCCCTCAAGTCAATTAACTGGCGGTTGCTAATTTACTACCCGCGAGCGCAATTAACCTTTTTGCATGAATGCGCGCACACGTCGCAGTGTCTAATTTGTTCTTTATGATCCTGTCATTGGAGATTAGCTGAAAGATAACGGCTAGAAGGTGTTGATTTAAGTGTTTACCTTGGAAAAAGAACAACAAAGTACCATGTTTTTCCGTCTTGTCGGTTTATCCCAGGAAACTGTGTTGATATACTAGATTTACAGAAATAGAAACGCCTCACTTTAAAAAAAACAATGGTGGTTGGACTCTTTTCACAAAGAATGGTGCTATACTCTTAAGCACGGTTTATACCCGTTTGTGTAGATAATGACAACAGCAACAAAATGCCCAAGAAATGATACCCGCAATGGGCCCTAACATCACGGCCTTCACGTTAGACCTTGGATAAGTCATTAAGCTTTTCAGTATAACATTTTGAGCCTTTCAGTCCTTATAGTTGTCACTTCGGCTACAACTAACTTACCCTCACTGAGCCTCAACCCCTCAGGGACTGAGACTACACAAGAGACAATAGCAGGACCTGTAACCCAAGCCTAACCTATCCTTGATCTAGAACCTCAGATCTAATCTGCACCGCGTATCTTGAGCACTCAATCGCGTAAGTAAAGACCTTTCGATGACCTTCATTAGGCGAGAGGTGATTGTTTTATGGAGTTTTTGTGTTGAGATTCAAGAGAATGTATCCATTTTTGGTGACACATGCTTTGGCAACAACGTAGATCGAGGAACAGGAACATTGAGAAAAGTATGGGGTTCTAAAGTAAAGTTATGGGCTCATGAAAAAAAAAGTACAGCTCAACCCGGTTGACGGCATGAAAAAGGGTTCTGAAGAGCTCAGCCCGGTTGACGCCATGAAAAAAGTTCTGTACAGCTCAACCCATGAAAAAGGGTTCTGAAGTACAGCTCAACCCGGTTGACGCCATGAAAAAAAGTTCTAAAGTACAGCTCAACCCGGGTGACGGCATGAAAAAGGGATCTGAAGTACAGCTCAACCCGGTTGACGCCATGAAAAAAAGTTCTGAAGTACAGCTCAACCCGGGTGACGGCATGAAAAAGGGATCTGAAGTACAGCTCAACCCGGTTGACGCCATGAAAAAAAGTTCTGAAGTACAGCTCAACCCGGGTGACGGCATGAAAAAGGGATCTGAAGTACAGCTCAACCCGGTTGACGCCATGAAAAAAAGTTCTGAAGTACAGCTCAACCCGGGTGACGTCATGAAAAAGGGATCTGAAGTACAGCTCAACCCGGTTGACGCCATGAAAAAAAGTTCTGAAGTACAGCTCAACCCGGGTGACGTCATGAAAAAGGGATCTGAAGTACAGCTCAACCCGGTGACGCCATAAAAAAATTACAGTCCCCGGGTGACCATGAAAAAGGGATGTACAGCTCAACCCGGTTGACGCCATGAAAAAAGGTTCTGAAGTACAGCTCAACCCGGGTGACGTCATGAAAAAGGGTTCCGAAGTACAGCCCAACACGGTTGATGTCCTGAAAAAGAGCGACATGTCCCTCTACGAATTTTCGTATGATAATCCTTCTAAATAAGGCAAGCATAACAATTTATAAAAACGTACATCATGGTTATGCGAGAATTACTTGGTACGTATGGGTATGTGTTTGTTAGCTCTTCTTAAAGGAGGAGGCTCACGAGAATGAAGTGCTCAAATAGTTTCCTTTTATCGACAGACCATGGTATTAAATTCCGAAAGACATGCTTTACAAAGCAAAAGCTTTTAATTGGAGGGAGTAAATCAATATAAAACTATGAAGTCTATTAAAATTTTGGATCGTAGAAAATAGTTCATTTCCATAGTGGGCATGCAAATTTACAAGTCATTTTGCAAGCCGGCAAAAAATTTGAATGCCCACTATGGAAATCAACTATTTACTACGATCCAAAATTTTCATAGACTTCACAGTTTATATTGATTTACTCCTTCCTATTAAAAGCTTTTGCTTTGTAAAGCATGTCTTTCGGAATTTAATACCATCATATTTCGATAAAAGGAAACCATTTAAGCACTTCATTCTCGTGAGCCTCCTCCTTTAACCTTGAAACGCAAACTCGCAACAGTTTGGCGGGAAAGTTCAAAACAAAGAAAAACACTTGAAAAATTTGGCCTACGATGAGTTGAGTTTTCTGTGCCTTCGGCCTACTATTAGTTTTTCTTTATTAGTCCTTTTAGTTACTTTTATAAAATAAATGTACCTGGCTTGCCAAAAGTTTCAGCCTTTCAGCGCACGGAATATTGTAATCTCTCTCTCTCTCTCTCTCTCTCTCTCTCTCTCTGCTTCCTCTTGGTACCTGCCGCTCTAGGTTTTGAAACTTGAATCTCCTTTTAAAAGCACATATGTAGTAAGTTGTTGACCCTAATGATTGATCATGTGTGTTTTAACTTAAGTGGCTGGCGAACATCTTTCAGCTGCCCTATATAATGGATTGCGCATCTGGTTTAGGAATTTTGTGCATTGTGAAACGTTATTTCAAGTTAAATCTTTTGAGTGTATAAAGTTTCACGGTTAGAGGTTAGAGCTAGTTGTCCTTAGAAGGAAAACGATCTACACAGCGGAAGGTAATAATTTTAGGAAATCTTTCGGAAATTTTTGGAAAAAATGTCGGGCCGTGGCCGTGTATATCAGGCATCATGGGATCTTATTAATAATATTGGTAAATATTAATATTCCCGTTTCTTGGGTCAACATGGACAACTCTCATGGACTTTAGAAATTTGCATATTCAATTTTTGTTTGTCGCGTAATTAATCTAAAGAGTTAATGGCTTTTGTTCCTGAAGTGAGAGGGCGCACTGTGAATTAATCATTACGGCGCCAATTGAGTTTTTTTATGGCACACGGACCTGTCATTAAGTTAAGTTCAAACTTGAAAGCGAAATGCTAGCCCCTTTGGAAAATTTGCATATGATAAGCAAATCCTATGTATCCTATGCTAATTTTGTACGATTGCCGTGGACGATCGTACAAAATTAGCATAGGATACATAGGATTTGCTTATCATATGCAAATTTTCCAAAGAGGCTAGCATTTCGCTTGAAGAAGTGAGGGTGCAAATTAGTCTACTTTGATTTTAAAGACAATTTTGTGGTTTGCTGCTTTCTGTCAAGAGAAATACTTGTGTTATTATATAATCTGTTTATAATTCTTAGGTCCTTCAAGCTCGAGATTTTCAAGTTTCTTATATAATTAGCATCTGCACAATACTTGTTAGAATTATTATACAAACTCTTCAACTAAGGAAAGTTTTGCTTACTACAACTTAAAAACGTTAAAAAAATTATTTGTTCCTGTCCCGCTCACGGCAGCATAGAAAGTTCTTGAGCGAACAAAGAATAACACCAAAATATTTTCCAATTGTGAAAACACGCGAAAGCATACTTTATTAATGATCCTACGGCTTTTGCCTGCTGAATAATTACCAAGGGTAATTAATTTGCAAGTGCGCGAGGAGCGAGTATTTAGTCATTGGATTCTATTTGGTTCTATTTGGAATTTTCTGGTGGAAGCGCAGATGTTGGTGAATAATGATCGCGCAAAGTCGACTGGTAATCCATTTTCTAAATGTTGCGCTCGCTTTCGGACCAACACCAGCAGGATACGGTACATTAATTATCGGGCAATTGTGGAAAGGTCTGTTGTGCCTTGGTAGATGTGTTTCATAACCTTGTCTTGCACATTACTTGTGCTCATTGTGCTCATTGTGCATTCTTGTATTCTTTTATTTTGATAATTTGCTTTCTAACTGTCAGTATTAAGCTAAAGCTTGGTTTTCTTATGTTTATCCCCTTATATTACGTAAGATAAGAGGAAACTCAAACTATCATGCTTTGAATGTATTGGCTGCGTGTGTGTTATAGGCTCGATTAGAAAATCCAGCAAACTTTTTCCGAACCCACATTTAGTAATATTTGAAAAACTCTTTTTTTTCTGTATTTAATTGTGTGAATTTCACACTTCGGCTACATATATTTGAACAGGCTTGTTTAGCGTTCGCCCCTTTGTTATTATTGTGGACGGCTCATGTTGATGCGCTTATAATGATGGTCACATTTTTTCTGTTTTCTAAACTATTTGCTGTCATATTCGATATTCCATGTTTTTGTCCTAAAAATATTGTAAAAAAAAATCAAAAATATAAAATTGAACATCAAAATCAAAATTGTACGTAAATTATATCACTACGAAAAAATTAATGTCACTAGGATACAAATCGACCGTCTTTTTTTTTTTAGAAATTTTTAAATTATATTTTACGTGCGCATGTTAGTATTTGTAGTATAAGGTACAAGCTAAAACTTAGTTTTTTGGCTGTCAAGGTATTTGATTTTTTTATTTTGTGCCATATGATGGGGGGTAGGAAGATTCAGCACGGAATTTGCATAAAATACGCACCGCTATCATCCAACATGATATTCACAAACCACGTGTCATCCCGCTGCAAAATGGTCCGTTGAACTGTCAGTGTGCATCTCTTCCTTCTTCATTTTATGCAAATTTGGTGAAAACCGAAACCGCAACGTGAATATGAATCAGGATAGATAACGATCTCATTTACAATTTACTACACCATGTTGAAATATTACGTACATATAGAGCGTAAGCCCAAAATGTATTGGGCATTGGGACTAGACTTATTTTAATTTATTATGAAATTAAAATGTTAAACTTAAATTGAGGGAAACAGCGATTTTCTGTCATTCTCTCAAAAACCCTAAAAAAACAGATTTTCTAAAACTTTCACATATGTCTCTCAAAAATCTGTGTTTATTCTTTTTCAAAGTCAGTTGACGTTTTTTGACTGTAGTTTAATATAAACGTAAACTTGGCTAAATCTGATCACAGTCACTTCATAAAAAAAAAACGTGGCACTGCGCTTTTTTTTGTTGAGTTATTGCAGTTTGTAAAGTGTTTTCTATACTTTGATACTTGATAATTATCGAAGTAAATTATCATATTTGTAGTTTGTATATGCAGAATTACATATTTGTAGTTTTGTAGTTCGGAGTAATACCTTTTTTTGCTTTATTCCATGACATGGCATAAAAATAACCTAGAATCCCAACAATCTTTTCGCTAACTCTCCTTCGAAATTTAGGTATTTTCCCACGATTTAGCGCTCGCATATAAAATAAGAAGCTTTTGATGTGGAATTTTATTGTGGGAGTATTATCTTCCGCACATAAGTCAAGAATATGAATTTTTAGTAATTAAGTCAAGAATATGAATTTTTAGTAATTAAGTCAAGAATATGAATTTTTAGTAATTAAGTCAAGAATATGAATTTTTAGTAATTAAGTCAAGAATATGAATTTTTAGTAATTAAGTCAAGAATATGAATTTTTAGTAATTAAGTCAAGAATATGAATTTTTAATAATTTATGACAAAGTAAACAAAAAGATGCCTGAGATAAGTTAAATCGCATTTTATATGGGTCATAACTTCCTGGAAGCTTGCCCTCTTCTCTCCGCCAATATAGTTTATTATTATGTAACAATAATGCCGGTTCTTATGCTGGTAATTTTTATCAACAACAAAACTACCATACTGGCTATTCCAGGCAATTAGCGAATTAGCCGACTACAAACTGCAATTATTCATTTTAATAAGTAGCGTAATACATAAATAAATGTTCCAAACTCCACATCCCTCCCCCCCCCACTTCATGCTTATAGAATAGTTTATGCCGTACATTCTCACATGAGTCATAGTGCAAGTCGCAAGCTTTTGCCAATTGCGCATATTTTTGGGAATAAAATATTCAAAAAGCAAATTTCGATATGAAATTTCGATATCGATTCTACGTTATTGTGGTTTTTTTTAAAGCGGCATTGTACGTGGTTTAGAAACGGATAGTGTACATCATGTGCCTGTATTACATACAAATTGAGTTCCATTCTGCATCCCATCATCCTTTACTATAGATATAGGTGGGTACAGAAATTTGCATATAATACATGGGAATGCGTGTGTCCATGTCCAGTGTATGTTTCAAAACCACGTTTCATTCAGCTTTAAACTATGCAAATCTGAGTTTTGATTACCTAGTAAGCCACACCCCTTTTCCTTTTGCATCTCTACCGTCTCCAACCTTGTGGACCCTCTCGCTCCCTTGCTCCAAGCCCCGCCCTCGAGTTGGGCTGGTCAACCCTCCTAAGTACCTCAATGGGCTCATCTTACTTACGAGTCACTGATAATTAAGAGTCTAATTGCCTAATTGCCCAAGTTCTAATTTGCATACCACTGGATACTGCCCGAACTAGAATTCTACATATTTCTTACATATCTGAGAATAATTCTGAATATTCTCCTTGTTTTGGATTTTCCCGATTTACAATTAGGACACTATGACTTCGATACCCATGCGAAAGGTAGGTGTATTTTAATTTTGTTGAGTTTTTATATTTTATTAGACTTTTGTTTGTATTATTATTTATTTCATCTTTTGTATGTTTTACAATGTTATTTTCCTCCAATTTTATTCTTGATATTGCAGGAAATTTTGTTTGTATTTCATAACATTTCTTTTTATAGATAGTTCAAGGGTTTGTAGTAACACATGAGTATTAGATTTAGATTAGCCTGAAAAAAAGGTATGAATCATACAAATCTCAATTTCTTACTAATGACTAGGCAATTGCGAAATAATTGCTTTCCTAATTTCCTTATATAGAAGTTATGAATTTATGACTTTAGTAGAATTTCTCAACCTGATATGAACATGACTTTTATCTAACGTATTGCTCATTCTAATATTATTCTATCTAGAAAATACCTAATTTTATCAGAAATAATGGTACATATATCATGAGGATAATATTTTATGAGAGCACATAGTCATACCATTTTTTAGCTTCTTGGCTTCAATTGGTATCCTTGAAGAAAGAAAAAACAGCTGGACTTTACATAGTGGCCAGCAAGGGGCCAATGCCGGGGGCCCAGAAGAGTTTTGCAAATAAAATTACGACTCAATATTGGTGGACGAATGGCAATGGCCAGTAGCGCATCCAGGGGCTTCTATATCTATTTCTTTAGTGCAAATTCAGCGTTCAAATCGGCTTCTTGTTGTCCAGTATGGTTCAGTTTCCCATTTAACACTGCTGAAGGAATTTGAATAACTAGCAGTCATTACGGATAGAACTACACTCCATGCGCTGGAGCATCCTAATTATCTCATAATTTCATAATTGATAATTGATATGACCTAATTACCCATTCCGAGCACCCCTCAAGGAATTACGGTATTACAGAAGTAGATACGATGCTCTCACTAAACAAACTTTCCTCGTACAAAAATACCTATCTCGATATTTTCCCCCAAAGAGGACAAATATTGCTTTCAAGATAATTTGTTTTCAATCTCATACTGTTTTTCAGAAATCGTACTATGCTATAAAAGCTAACCTAAGAATCTTATTTTAACCATCTTTAGCTTTTCGATTAGCTTTTTTATGCGTTTTATGCATTAACTTTAGTTTAGTGAGAGAAAGGGAAAGAGAGATACAGAGAGAGAAATACAGAGAGAGAGAGAGAGAGAGAGAGAGAGAGAGAGAGAGAGAGAGAGAGAGAGAGAGAGAAAAAGAGAGAGAGAAAAGATGCTTTCCCTGATATATTCTTTTTCCCATTTTCTATGCTAAATTTCTGTCTCCCGGCCGATCTGCCCTCGGGGGGTAAAATGGGAAAAATAGAAAAGGAATTAGTTGATACTAGAGCGCAAAAGGGTAAAAGAAGGCCTTAAAAGCCCTATGCTTATCCGTTTTGTGAGTAATTTATGCTAATTTCTCATGCTTGGTTGATCTCCATATGTTAGACCACACTAATGAGAAATTTGTTAGACTTTAGTTAGGTCATAAAACCAATAATTAAAAAGTGTTTTTTTATTTTTATATGTATTTTCACCTGTTTTTGCGCAAGTACAAATGAGATTGGAAATAGTTGCTGTGTAGGTTCCAGTTCATATAGAATACAATACGAAAAATGAAAAGAAAGATTGTGATACTAAAAATAAATACTGAAATGATTCAAATTGTAGGGGAATTTTCATTGCATTTTTCACTTTTAAAGCTGCACGTCTTGAATAATATACTGGGCAAGCTCATTATCATTGTATTGTATGCCAATTGTCATGCAGCGTTAAGATTCATGTAGTTTTTTTTTAATGATCCTGTAGTCTTTATGACTATTTTCACCTAGTCATCTGGCAGTAATAACTCATAGTCGTAGCAGTAACTAGTTTCCGCACCTTAGCGGCACCTTAGCGGCACACTGGGCCTTTGATCGGACTATCCCGACAGCTCGCTAGACCGCTCGCCCTTTAGGCTAGGATAGCGCTAAAGACCGAATCGTCTTAGGAACGGCCCAAAACCATATGTCTTGAGGCCAATCAGGGCGAGATGATTTACTGGAATATTTTTGGGTTTTTGGGGCCGCGGTTTTCCCTGGATTTTGCAGAAAATCTTTGTGAAAATATCAGAGCAGCCATTTTTTTAATAATTAAAGAGGGGTTTATAAAGTGAGTGCTTATTAAATAGAACTCACATACGGTTACAAGCACTAAAAGGTGAGTTTTTTTGAAAAAAAAAAAAAATTTCATGAGCGGTCGCTCAAGTATGATAGTAGTTGACTTTACGTGCCTAGAAATTTATGTGTACGTAGATACAAGTATGCCATCGAGATAATAGCTACGAGCTGTATTGTGTTTTTCTTTATTTATCTGCGTAGAAATAATGAACTAATGGTAAGAATACTAATCCATAAATTCCAACGTATACATAATTTCGTAACCACCCATTCATTTATCCGCTTATATAATTTTCTTTCTTAGCGAAAAACGCCGAAAGCTTATAAACGCTCTATGCGCCGCAGTCGGTAATAAAAGGCTCTAGAGAGCAAAATTGTGCGCAAAAAATCGCGCACGCACCCCAAGACAGATGGGGTGTGAATTTGCATAATTGCTTGATTGGTTTAATGGTATAGATGAAAGGGCACTAATTAAAGCGTTGATTACTTTATCCTTTTATGGCCTGTGAAAAGCCGGGGGAACTGAAGCGTGCGCTCCTATGTTTAGTAGCGCGACAAAGTAGTAAACTATCTCCTAATAGAAAAAACAACACAATTATAATAATAATTATAATACAACATATATAGAATAATAGGAAAACTCAACGAAAAGATATAATGGAATAAGGGTAGATAGTAGGGTACCTCGTTTCGACCCAGTTACTGTGCAAGCTACCTCCTACGAGAGAGATAGCGAGCCCCAAACCTAAACGAGACCTAATACCTTAGTGTCCTTGGACTCTAATTGCCTTTCCTAGTTTTTGTCAAGGTGCCAATGTAATTATGTGATTATCCTAATTATATAAATACCATTTTCAGGCAACTAACATGGAGGAGGAGTTAAAGTGCACGTATTGTCGAAAGTTTTTCGAAGATCCAATTCTACTCGGTTGTGGTCACAGTTACTGTAGGAGTTGTAGTTTAAAGGTATTTTGTTTTATCATATTCATATCACCAGCCTGTCTCTTTTTACGACTGCTTACAGATTTTTTCACGGTTTTTGCAATTTGTTTGGTCCCTTGCCAGTTTGGTCCCTTGTCAGGATACTGCGTTGTGAAGCGTGGCATCTTAGGGTCACCTTTTCAGATGTGTTAATTGCATATACTCAATAAACTATTATTATGAGGAGCATAATTCAGTTGGTTTCAAATGCAAAATTCATCACTATTGTTTACTTTGGTCTGCGTCTTTATCTCACTAGCTAGCGCTTCTGAGAAGTTTCCGAATCATTATTGTTCATGGTCCTGGCCTTTTAATGCTCCCAATTCAGGTTCACGCCCCATCAACGTCATCGGGCACAAGGCCTTCGACTCCGGGTGCAGGTTCACAGACACCTTCTCTCTTCCCACTTATTTTGACGTCATCGCCGATCTCACCGCAATGCTCCTCATCGGGTATGATTTCGTTTTGGAGTCCCCAATTAGGTGCAATATTCCCTTTAAAGGAACTTTTTTTAAGGAACGTGTCGATGTATGACCACAAGGCGTCTTTTTAGTGTGCTTCTATAAAAACAAAGTGCAGGGCTCGAAAATTCGATCATTGATTTTCTATTATATAATTTTAATTATTAAATAATTGCAGATCGCTCGTCGGACACAATTTCTCTATGTGTCTCTGACGATCATGAAAGCGATAAACTGTCGGTGGTTTCCGAAACGGACTCCGGCGTTGTGATGCTTGGAAGAGGTGAGATAATTGCATTTGTTAATTGCTTAATTGCTTTAATTATTATTTTTAACAAAAAAAATGTTTTATGCATCCAGATTTTAAGAAAGAACACAATGGCCCAGAAATTTGCATATAATATATGGGAAGTGTAGAGAAAACGTTTCACAGGCCACGTGTCATACCGCTTTAATATTCTAAATTGTTCGTTTAAAGGGAACTCCCGGCCGTGTTCGATGGTGAGTGGCCCTCCGATGTCAAGGCTGCCAAACATACTTACGCCGTCTACCTCTGGAGTTCAACTTGTATGCAACGCATGCCAGAAACCTACGTATTTCGCAGATGAGGTCAGTTTTTGTATTTTTAGGAAAATTTTTTGGAAAATTTTTTTAAGAGGAAATGTTGTGTGTGCCTAACAAGTAAGGCATTTGAGGAATGATGAATGTATTTACTTATTCTTTTATTTTGTATTTTGTGCTTTCTGTACCTAGATTGCTTCTTTTTTTATGTGAAAGAAATTTTGATTTGGAGTTATTACGAGTAAAGGTAAGAGATTAAAGCGAAATACCAGCCGTTTTTTGAGACACATCGAGTACACCAACATTCTTACACAGCCAATGCAAATGAACATAAATTAGAACAAAAAATCGAACGAAATTCGAGCAAATTAGCATAAAATCAGTTGTCCAAGCCGGCCGGCTTTTCGCTAGAAATTAAGACCGCAGGCTTCGTAGTTCATGAAACCAACTCTATCTTCTCTTTAAAAGGTCTATCGTTTCTTCTTACCGCTTTGTTATTCCTCTTCTACGTAAATAACGCGAGCGTTTATCTACACCAACGCTACACCATAAGGCTGGTACGAAAACAATTTTATGAGCCATTAACTTGTGAGGAGAGGTCACACCATTTGTACCATTTCTTCAGAGCATTTATGCTTTAAACATGAATGAAATGGGTACGAAAACAGGGGATTTTTTGTACCTATGTTAGAGACAGCCTCCATGAATACGTGATGTTTATAATTATATTTAATTTATGTGCGCAGTTCAGCAGTGACACGATTTGGCAAAGTAATATCATTCCGCAGCAATGTAGATAATGATTTGGAGCTTTCGTTTTAATGCTAGCTAAAGCCTGGAATTTTCCATTGCGCGGTACTTCACGGAGGCTTTTTTGAAGATCCAAAAAACCCAAAAAGCACAATAACTCCGCTGTGTGCTTGAATCAAAGTGGTGGTTTTGCAATCTTTATGCTCGAAGCAATCTCTCACTCTCTCTTTCACTCTGTCTCTTTCTCTCTCTTTCGCTCGGTTTATCTCTACTTCTCCTGCCTTTACCATCACCATTCCTAATGGTAAGCAAAAATAAATACTTATACTGAAGAGGGATATATATATATATATGTACGTACGATAAAATCATGTTTGTTCCAATCAATCCATAAAAAGAAAATATAAGTCAATAAATCGATTCTGCTCTAGACGGCCATCCAAAACGCGCCCACAAACGTTGCCGTGGTCAACGTGATCAATCGATATCTACTAGCGCATCCGCATTTGGCACAGAAAAAGGACGGTGATAACACGGTGCTGGCTGAGACCAAGGAGGCAACTTGTCAGGTAAAGGACACATGAAACTTTCATTTTTCGCTCATCAGCGGTATGGTACAGGATTTTGAAACGATAACATATCTAAATATGTTTCTAGGCCACGCACCATGTCATACCACTCTAATGTATGTTCTGTAATTATCGTTCGCGGATTCGCAAGTTCTTAAACGGTATAACATCCGATTTTTGGACCGTATCTTGGACGCTGCATTCCCATTAGTCTATTATATTCAATTGCTCGCAACATATGGGGACGCAATTCTCCGATCCTCGTTTCAAAAACCGGCAGTTATATCGCTTTAACGACTACGCTCCGCCACCCGCTTCCGTCCATGGCTTACAAACATAACATTCTATATATTTTAGTTATGCGAGGAAGGCGTCAAAGCAAAATCAGCTAGCGTCTACTGCGAACAATGTTACATTTTTTACTGCGACGGATGCCAAGGGACACTTCACCCGATGAGGGGACCGCTAGCTTCACATAAGCTTATCGCGGCAGCTCAGAGGTAAATATATTTAAATATATATATTTATATTATATTTTTTATTTATTATACTAATTAAAGACCAACGGTATATAGATATGTAGTTCCACAAGCGTTCACAAAGAAAACGATGTTGACAACAAACCAAAGATTGCGGTTCCACACATACAGCCAACCTTTTACCTTTGCTTCGCGTTCACATACCATATAAGTTGGTAACACTGCTCAATTAGTGACGATTTACTATTTACTCTTGTTAGCTTGGTGAGTAGTTGATATACTACTTTTAGTAGTTGAGATATTTCGCGGTCTATCAGCCACGAGAGTCTAGCTAATCCAAGAACCAAATGTTATCCGCAATTGCTTATGTAATTACAAAGCCCCCGTAATTGCCGCAATTTCTTATGTAATTACATAAAGACCCCGTAATTGCCTCAATTGCTTATGTAATTGCAAAGCCCCCGTAATTGCCACAATTGCTTATATAATTACAGAAAAGCCGAACCACCACGTCGTGATTCGATTGAGCCTCGGTGTGGAGAACACCAACAACCTCTTTCCATGTACTGTGTGGCTTGCAAGGCACCGGTGTGCAGTTCATGCTTACAGGTTTGTAGATTCATATAATTTGGTACAAAATTAGGAGTGAGTACGGTAGTTGAGTAGGGATTTAGGGATAACTATGTGAGTTTTGGGTGTAAGAGAATACGGTTATTCACAGCAATGTCGTTGAAATTCTTCTCGTTCTGCGTCAGCAAATTCAACAAACCGTTTTCTCTCGGCGCCCGACCCTTTCAACAAAAAAGGTTAAAGCTAGGACCTAGGACTGTCCTTCTGGGACCCTTGAAGGCGTCCCTGCAGTCCGCTCTGACTACCGAAGTAGTGCGCTCCAGAGGACATATTCACCACTCAATTCCCCATGGGGAATTCCCCGTCTTTTTCCCTGCGTGTCTCACATTAGAATGCTATTGTCTGTCCCCAGGGAATATTTCCTCAAGAGGATCGGGAGCGGTGAATATGGCCTCAAATATATATAGAGGCCATATAAAGGACCAAATAAAGTTAAATAAATGTGTGCATTCAGGACGTTCGGCACAATAACCACGACGTGCAGAATTTATCACAAACATGTAAAACACAAAAGGTTGGTATTATTTCTTTTCTTTTTTTCTTGTTTCTTTTTGTGTACGCTGAAATGTTTGTTCACTATTTTATGCTCCTAGTATTGTGCTATGCGTTTATCATGTGATTTTTGTGATTTTTTATGTTGAAGTTTATCTCATACTTTCGTTCAATTTCTTGAAGCTTCTTTTACGCTTTTCTGCATATAAACAATGACAAACTAATATCCCTAAGATGCATATATTGTGGTAAATCCTCCTCTATATATAGCAATTATCTACCGTCTTATGGTTGCTTATACCTTATAGCATAGCCAGATTAGCGCCGTTAGTTACCAGTTGCTCTCTAATGGTTAGTAAGTAACGGAAGGTAGCGCGCGAGGTAAGGTGGAACTAGAACCCCCTAATTTGGAAACCCTAAGGTGAGAGGGCGGGTTAATGATGGGTTTCTTTTGTTATAATGTGTAGCGGAGCTTGAAACCCACGGAACAGTTGGTATGAGGACATGTGTGTAACTGTTATGTTAAAATTTATGTTGTGTTATATGAAAAGGGATAAATCAGATGTTTTTGTTCTACGGTACGGAAAAAGTTATTAAAAATTAATGGAACAAGCGTTAGCGTTACTTCCTATTTATAGCTGACTAGGACTAGGGAATTTTAGTACTACTACGCTTTATGTTTTATGTCCTATTTTAATTAGCCCACGTAAACAAAACTCCGAGAACTTCAAGCGAGTAATAATTGCCTCACTTGCAACGTTCGCCCGCGAAATACTTTACCACTTAGGCTACTTTGCGGGAGTTCTTCTTAGCTGTGTCTTAGGATTTCGTACTCACACTTTATGGTTATTAGAAGAATTAGTGATGAGCTAAGGAACTTACTACGTACGTACTAGCTCAGTTAACTCAGCCAAACTAATGACTGTATGTGCACGACCTACGTCACATGCACGACCTACGTAAACGCAAACCAGTAACAGTTATAAAAAATGATTCGGTTTACTTTATCCCAAAAGCATGAAAGTAGCATAAGCATCAAACTAAAATATCATTGCCGGAAATGTAGTTCAGAATTTTTTCCGTGAATGTATCTTAATCACCCAGGTATACAGGTAAACTTTGGTTGTAATTATATAGATATTCAGAAACGGCAATTAGTCCTCCCCGCTTGGCTAACCATTGCGGGATTTGCATAGCTATATAGTGAGGGGACTGGTCTATAATTAGTGAGGTCGCATCCAGTTACCGGAGCAATTTAACACGCCGTTAGTTTAGAGTAACACTCAGGTATAAATGGATTCATACCCTGGTTTAGGGGCTTACCATTAAATGTTAGGTTAGGAAACCTAAAAAAATATTTTCTGGAAATTCGAATATAATCATCATAAACAACGTAATCAAACGATTTAACTAGATATATATTATATATAAACTATTCAGTCACTGTAAATGATATATATGTATACAAACTATTCAGTAACTGTAAATTGAACTGGAAATATATGTATACAAACACAAACTATTCAGTAACTGTAAATGTAAGTATGGAAAAATTGGCTATAATTACACGTAAATTACGTTGTTACACCTGAGCCTTATCCAAGTTATCGAAACCAGTTTAGGGGCTCTGAGTGAGCTCTTAATTTGACCTTATTGCTAAAAGTTCCTTTCACACATATTCTCAATGCAAACAATTGTTTAATCCCTATGTCCTTATGCACACACTTGTCTCACGTATTATGTCGCAACCGGGGCCATTCATTTTATAGCACCTTTCCTTGATACTATTGCAAGTTTTATAAGTGTGACCACCTGTCGTAGTAAAATAAATTATCACCCGTGCCTATTGCGTAACAACAAGAGTGCGCGCACCCCCGTATATTAGTTGCGCACCACTCGCGCAAAATTAAGAACTTTTTTTGTGAGGTCATTTCTTTACAACCACGTTGTAATTGATAGTTTTGCGGCGTTGGGGTCATATTGGAAATTACACACGGGGCTTTAGACTTGGAAAAAGTATGCGTAGAAATAAGGGAGATTTGGAGATTTGGAATACTAATAGAAGTGTAACTTACAACTTACATTGGGGATCAAGTAAATTTTTGAACTTCTTATAGGTAACATGTGAGCTTGCGTGACCCTGAATATCCTGCATAGTTACGCTATGTTCAAGAATATTTACGGATAATACGTTTACTTAACCTTTAGCTCCATAAGTTTAAGCTTACACTCGATTACACTTACACTGTTAATTATGCATAAGGTGGAGCTATCACCTTACCAACCAAGTTAACTATTCGTGTAGTAGAGGTTACGGGTATTAGGTTACGTGTGTTGCTATTCCTAGTGGGTGAGATTAGGATTAACGATTCCATATATTATTACTCCCGTTCCCGTTCCCGTGCCCTACCTAAACCCCGAACGCTCCCGGGGCTGGGACGCAATCTGGTGCGCGAAAACTCCAGAACGTCATAAGTTAACGGGTTGTATATGCATACATCAACAGATATGCATTAGACCTGAAGAGTGTCCTTATGGGATTAAGGTTGGAGGTTGGACTCATAATATAATGATAGATTACTGTTGTTATAAAGGTGTAATAATATATAGCAACAGATTTCTTGGATTAAATATTTTTGGACGTAAGGTGCGCTGAGTTTCCCGGGGACCTTCAAAAATACACCGTGTAAAGTGCGCAAAGAAAATATACAGAAATATATTGAATTTAAAAATCTAAACCAGGGCGATGATAAAGCTAACGCTTCGTTTCGATCATTTATTTATAAAAACTCTTTGTTCAGAAACTCGTAAGTCGATCAGTGACGCACCAGAATGTTCCTCCTATAAAAGTTAGCCACTTAAACTGTCACCAAATGTGAACCCAATGTTTACCCCAGCTCTGACCCTAGTATGGCCCGTTTGTATAGTCTACCCAACCACACTGTTAATACCCCCATTGTTTGATTAGCTTTACTTGTGCTCACCAGTATTCTTTAGTTGCCAGACAAATTTGCATATTGTCTTGACTATTCATCACTATTTGTACAGTAAGTGTGGTGTACTGTACTGCGCGACAACATATCTCAATATGCGTTTACTTAGGCCCTAGGCCTAGGCTTATTTGGCTAGAGACCTTGTTTGATCGGGGTAACGTGTGAAAGGTCGATATGCTAACCGGGAAGTTTAGATTTAGGCTAATGAGTCAGGGTAATTAGAATATTAGGGGCAAGGGTCTAATTGCATGCCGTACCCGCGCGCTGTAATTAAAATATTTAGACTAGGCCTTACTTCAGTATTCCAGCTTTGTCATTTTACAGCTGAATGTAGGTAGTGGGTCCTTTGCATAGTGTATATGTAACCTAGGCGTAACTTGATTTACGTAATCTAGGGTTAGACCTTAGCACGTTGATGGTTGATTGTCAGAAATAAAATGGGCATTGGCATTATCACCTTCCCTATCAGCTGTTCTCCGTATAGTCTAGGCTTAACACAGCACAGACTATGTGTATAGACACAAAGATAAAGAAAAGAGGAAAAAAACTTGAACATTTTGCCCGCTGGCAGACTATCACAGAGAAGAACAGGCGTCATGTGTGTTAAGCTAAAATATTGTGGCATATTATGCTTAATGGCACTTAGCTAACGGCTTTGCGTTAACCAACTGGAAGAGAAACTATGTGTATAGATAGTGGGTTGGAGAAACTTTGGAAGTGTTAGGGAAAGGGACCTTATGGATTTTTTTCATTATTGCAAATCACAAATCACGGCCTGTGTTCCATATATAGGAGAGATGAAACATGTGTATTTGCCAGCGAGTTGTAGCGTTTGACTTGAAAGAAAACTTGATGTGTCTTATAAATACGATAGTTTCGACTATTCCACTTTCGACTCCGCCAAGCATTAGAAGAACCATTCTTCCGCTTTTACTTTAAACAATAGTTAAAGCGAAATACCGGCCGGTTTTGAAACACATTCCGTACGCCTGCTTTCTTATGCAGCATATGCAAATGAGCAAAAATTAGAACAAAAACTAGACCCCATTTACATAAATGCATAAGAATGCAAGTACTTGTGATGCGTTTCAAAAGTCGGCCTGTATTTCGCTTTAAACAATAGTTACCCTTGAAACAAGATTTGCTTCCCCTCTATGTCAATACCGATCATCAATGAGGTATTATATAGCGGTAACGGCTACATTACGAATCTCAACGCGATCTAGAAAGTCTCACAGAAAATGTGGAAAAATATAGATTACACCCTAGCGCATAAAAATCTCGGAGTGTCCACTTGAATATTACAATTTATGATTAATGGCAATTAAACGATTAAACCGCGCGCAACAATTCATCACTTTTTAGTGGCTTTTTAGCTTCATCTCTCTCTCTCTCTCTCTCTCTCTCTATGTCTCCATGTCTCTATGTCTCTATGTCTCTCTGTCTCCCTGTCTCTCTGTCCCTATGTATCTCGTTGTCTCTCTCTCTATCTCCATCTCTTACCCTGAAGTACCCCATACCCCATGGGTACCCTACAACTGGTGTTAAATCTGTGACAAATTATGAGTGACACGTCTGTGTACAGATGACCCAGTGGCCCAAGAAAAACCAACGTTGTAGTACGAAGGAGGTACAAATGACGTTTTTATTCGGGGGACTTTTAATAATTTTTTGTAGATTATATAAGTTGACGCGATCTAGCAGCCGGTTCTAAAACGTATTTAGCAAAATGTTGTAGGCCACTGAATATAATTAGACTAGAAATTGTGCAATATCGCGCATATTTGCATACACTACATCGGAATACACGTCCGGCATATTTTTTCAAAAACTGGCTGATATACCGATTTAAAGCGAAATACCGGCCGGTTTTTGAAACGCATCGAGTACTCCCTGCTTTCCTATGCTTCATATGCAAATGAGCATAAATTTGAATAAAAAATAGACCAAAATAGACCCCTTTTAGCATAACTGCATAAGAATGCTGATATTTGAGATGCGTTTCACAAACCGGCTGGTATTTCGTTTTAAAACAGGACAACTCCGTTCTGTGGATCTCTATATTTTCAAGCTGACTTGGTACTCGTAACTGATACTTTAGGTAAAAATCGCATTGTTTTACCTGGACGGCAAATGTCAAGAAATGACCTCTTTTTTTCTAAATTTTCAAACCATACAAGGCCAGACTACCAATTGAACTCTCGGGTGCATTACATGACGCAGACCTTGAACAATCGTAAGAAAATGAATTATTCATAAGCGCGGTCGAAAAAAGCCCGCGCCAGTCATCACTCATGGGTTCGGTTCCGCCTCCTGTCATTGTTTTTGTCAGAGAGTCCTCATCGGTTTTTCTGGCGTTGTTTTTGCAAGCTGTCCACCGGTTGATTTATTAAGCGGACGTTGGAATAACATTTCATTTTATTTTGGCTTTTTAGAGAAATTTGGGGATCGTGATCCAAAATTTCTCTAAAACAGCAACCAAAAAATATGCAAAATCAATAATAATACTCTTATTATATAAAAGAGTAACTGTAGCGTAATTTGCATACCGATGTGCGCTACGGAAATGCAAATTTTCGACAATTGTTCCGCGTGTTCGGGTATAAAAAGAGTGTCGCAGCTCAATATCGAAGTACGCATATGCATTTGTTTCCTATTATGTGAATTTTCTTATGATACGTTTGAAACTTTGTATATAAGTATGCCCATGCTAAACCAATCATATTTCCACGTAAGTCGCGTCAGGCGGCGTGAGCCGACTGGTTATCAATAACCTTGCAGTAGAACTCTATTGGATTTCGTTGTTTGATCATGAACATTGGAAGCAAAAGGAGCATTTTTCTTGAGTCTAACTTTCAATACTGAAAGCATAACTACAGAGACAGAGGCCGTATTCACCAACACTCAGGGACCCCTCCCTAGGCTCACGAGCGCTCTGAATCTCTTCTGCTCTCGCACTCTCTACGCACTCTTTAGCTCCCTGTGGAGGCCAGGGAGGGCTCCCTGCCTGTTGGGTAATACGGCCTCAGATATTGGCCAAATTTACTCCCTGAATCAACGCAATATGTGACATCCATGTAATTCGGGCCAGTGTAATTTCCTACGCAATTAGTGGCCACAACACTATAAATGAGTGTGTTTCGTACATTTCTTTACGACTTTAAGACGCCCAGTGGATGCAAGTATACGATTAGTTAGGGTTAGGGTACAACGGATAAATTTGGGTGTGTATAATTAAATTTTAAGTTTTAATAAAATATATTTACTGTGGTTTACTGTGATACACAATCCTGGACTAGACCAATTTGCAACCATTTCGCGACCGAAAACTGAAGCATGTCACTAGCGGGAGTCGAACCCGAGCCCAGTCTTTTGATAGTCCAATCTCTTATCCACTGCGCCACCTCCCTCCTTTGTCATTCTCTTCCTTTGGTAATACATTCAAATCTAAATAGTAACAGGTGTGAAGCTGTGAGCTTATAAAAGATTACTGCAAAAAGGGTCATAGCGGCTTGGTGTCAATACGTCTTTATAGAAAGGAAACGCCGACATGTCCACCGGGGATATATTAGCCCCCTAGAACAAGGCGAACAACTGTTTTACGTGTTAATGAGACCACTAACAAGCTAGATGGGAGGTTTTGAGATTTGAGGATGGGGATTTTAGAAATAAGTGTTAAAGCGAAATAACGGCCGGTTCTTGAAACGCGTCGTGCACACCTGCATCATTTTACAGCTTGTGCAAATGAACATAAATTAGAGTAAAAAATCGAGCTAAATTCGAGTAAATTAGCATAAATAATACGTAGGGATTCAGTTGTCCACGATGCTTTTCAAAAACCGGTCGGTATTTCGCTTTAATAAAGGGGCAGTATTATAAAGATGCGTACGAAGATGACTTACGCCTTGCTTATACGCATCGGTGAGTTGCCAAAGTAGTTCAAATATTGTGATCATTTCTCAAAATAACATCGAATTACCTGATTTTGCGCGTTATGCATTAGATCGCACAAGCAGCTGGAGTAGGTTTCGCATTGATTTACCTTTAGATTCCTTGAATATGGTTAATAGTATTAAAATTAACAGTGATCTTGGCTGCGTGCCGACGAAAATTCAAAATTTTGATTAATTGTCAGAATTTCCTGTCAATTGTCATTCATAACTATTACGCGATATTGTCATATTGTCACTGTCCATTGTCACAGTGTGCAGAAATGATAAATAGGGAGAAACGCGGACACTTGAGCGTAATTTGAACGCGTAACTGCCGGGCCCATACGTCAACACGGTGACAAATTGATACCCAGGCGCGCGCACGCCTGCATGACATTTTGGCACGATTAGTGCACGGTTAGGGCGCGATTAGTGCACGATTAGTGCACGTATGGGCTAACAATAAGTAATTGCCATCGACCTTGTGTGGACAGTTTTTGTGTCTTGTTAGAACTGAGTTTTTGTAAGTTAGAATACAAAAGACAATAGACTGTGGCTAAACGTGACTGTATTGTTTGGTATACAAAATAGGATTTCTTCTTCTTCGGGCTTGCAGATAAAATTTAGGAACCATTAGAGAACTTAATGTAAAGAGAGATACGGTACTTTGTTTAGCTGAAGGCGTTATAAATACAGTACCTTTCATAAGTTTTCCTCAAGCTAAATGTCCTCAAAACCTAGTAGAAACACATTTTTTGGGTGCACTTAAACTTACGACAGGCACTGTATACTGTATACTGGAAATTGCGGAATTAAGTAGTTTATACATAGAAGGTGTAGGTAAAACGATTTTGGTCCAGTGAATTTCCCGTCAGTTTTCAAGCTAGTTTTCTCTTCAGTTTCCGTTTGTAGACAACCAGAAAAACCAAAATTTGGATCTCTAAATTTCTATGAATCAAGTTTTTATTACTGCTCTTCTCAAAAGGGTGTCAATGACCCTCTTTATTATCAAATTGACTCTTGATAACGTTACTGCGTTAGTCGTAAACTGCGCAACCGTTTGCGCAATTGGTTCAACCACCTCTCATAGCTCTGCTAATCAAACTCACCCTTTTGTACCTGCCGCCGAATGGTAATGATACCACAATGGTGCACATCCTCTATTGTTTATGATTTGGTACGGTACCATCTGCCGATAGGGTAGATACCATAGGGGCTTAGATCGGTACCCCTAGCGGTACCCGAGGAAAGTTACGTAACCAGATAAACCAGAGGCGTAACCAGATAAACCAGAGCGTAGCGGTAGAACAAAGGCTACTTGAGTAAACAAAGGCGTAATGATTGACGGGTAGTGAGATATCTGGGGTCATCTTCTTTAGTATTAGGAAGTAGAAGTGTAAAGTAGGATGACGATATTAAATATGTTTTATGTTTCTGCTGGGGGGGGGGTACTGTAAAGAAGTAAATTCAAGAATTATTCCCAATTTGCTCATTTTTGGCATTAAAGACAACATCTGGAATATTTTAAAGGGAGAGGCCCATGAGAAAAAAGTTCTCCTTAATTTACTTGTACATAATGTCCGGAATTTCAGAAATATTTCTGTGAAAACCGCATTGCGTGAAGCCTCGAACTCGCAGAGTTATTCCCCGGCAAACAGTTCGGCTAGGTACCGTAGTCAGCAACGTCAAAATTCGTTTTTACGGTTTATATCCGTTCATTTGCAATGCTTTTCTACATAATAATGGTCAAACGAATAAAGAACATTCCTACGTTTATAAAGAGGCGTTTCCAATACATTAATGCCCTAAAAGCGAGAGAATTGATTCTGACTACGGTACCTGGCCGAACTCTTTGCCGGGGAATAACTCTGTGAGTTCTAGGCTTCAAGCAATGCCGTTTTCACAGTAATATTTCTGAAATTGCGGACATTCTTTACGAATAAATTGAGGAAAACTTTATTCTCATGGGCCTCTCCCTTTAAAGAAGTAAAAATTAGTAGCAAACTGAACTAGTTTCGACTATAGGTCATAAGTCATAAGATACAGTAGAACTTAGAGCTTATAATATATCACTGTTTTTTTTAGCCTGAGCCTTCATATAGCTAACTTTCGACTCTCAAAGCTGCGTAGCAATTGAAGTTCCTGGAGTTTTCAAAGTTCGTTCAAGTTCTGGCTCTCCGCGCTCACCGGATACGCCGGGCATTCCTCACATAATTAAATTGCACTGGCAACTTGGAGTTGATTGCATCCGTGTACATCCTTGTTCTTGCAAGGATGAATGGGTTTACGTATGTTCAGTGGTATTTCGAAAGCAAGATAAATCTAGGGATTTGCTGTATTGAGGGTCCAAAAAAAGAGAGAAACTTAAACTTTGCGTACATTTCGTACACATACACATGTAATCAGTAAGCTTATAGAAAACGATGATTTCAATATATGCACATTAGCACGGTTACTTACGGTGGTCTAATGGCTAGCGCGATCACCTATGACCCATGTAACCAGGGTTTGAATATGGCCAGCGACAACTTTAAAGCGGAATACTGGCCGGTTTTTGAAACACATCGGGTACACCATAATTGTTATGCAGCTTATGCAAACGGGCACAAATTATAATAAAAAATCGAGCTAAAATCGAGTAAATTAGCGTAAATACGCGACTTCAGTTGTCCACGATGCGTGTCAAAAACCGGCTCGTGTTTCGCTGTAAAACATCAAGTGGCGTTATTAAAAAAAAAGGGGGGGGGGGGGTGGCGCAGTGGCAAGCGTCTTGCTCCACGCCACCGGTCGCTGGTTCGAGCCCGGTCGGTGGTATGGTTTCTTATTTTACTTTAACTTTATCCACTATTTTCAGTCGGAACTCTCGCAAACGCTACAACAGTTGTCGGAGAAAGCCCGAAAAGCCAGCGAAGAAATTTCTCGATTAAAGCAATTACAGGATGTTGTCAATGTGAGTCAGATAATTAATTAGTAAATAAATCTTTTACGCTTCAAGAACGTGCACCTTTATTCAAGGGTGAAAATACAGTTCCAATGTTTGTTTATGACATGTTCCGCAGTTCCGCAGAGGTCCTGAGCAGTAAGCGACGAGTTCCAGATGACAAATTGCTCGACGTCTTCGGGCTAGGGCCAGGAAAATAAGCGCGATCGCATTTTGTTACCTAAAGATCGTTATAAGTACAATTATAAAGTTAGAGGATCTGGCTCCTAGGGATCAATTTAGTCTCTTATGAAAATACGGGGAGGCACAACTCGTATCAGCACCATTTTTCTGGGAGAAGAGCTCTCATGCTCATGGTTCGGCTAGTACGCCAATAAGGCATATAATTTATTGTTTTATGTTTTTTTATCAATTTATTGATTGTCCCTGGAAATTCTTGCCATAACTGGGAGCACTTTTAATCGTTGCGGCCGTCGTACTGTCAAAATCCAAAAAGTTAAAGCGAAATACCGGCTGGTTTTTGAAACGCGTCGAGTACACCAGCATACGCAGCTTATGCGAATTAACATAATAATAATAAAAAATCAAGCTAAATTCGAGCAAATTAGCATAAATACGCAAAAATTCAGTTATCCACGATGCGTTTCAAAAACCGGCAGGTGGTTCGCTATAAACTGGTTGTCTAACAGAAGTCGAAGCGGGGTTTCCTGCTTTGTATAATTATAATTATTTTTGTGCTAACGTACATCTTTACATCTTATTCCATATCTTATTGCAGAATAATTGCAACGACTTCAAGTCATCCGTTTGTATTCAAATCGATCAGCTAATTGAGCAATTGCAAGCGAGAAAGGAGCAATTGATGCAACATGTTGAGAACGAAAGGGACTATAAGGTATAATTTTCAGTCTCGAAATACTGATGGCCTTCTGCTTCTGAGGCCGTATTCACCAACACGCAGGGAGCCCTCCCTGGTCTCCCCAAGCAGCTAAAGTGTGTGTAGAGAGTGCGATAGCAGAAGAGATTCAGCGCCTCCGTGAGACTAGTGAGGGCTCCCTGTGTGTTGGTGAATTCGGCCTCTGTTTTGTGCATTCCTACCCCAGTGCTGACCAATTAGTGTCTTATTAGATTACATTGCTTATTGATAGCAATTTCGGATGCTGCAGGGAAAAAGATGCTCAATCGATATACCTGAGGCCGGTTCCAATAAAATTTACCGCTGGGGTAGGTTATAGGCGTCTCCTCTTTAGCGTGCTCTAGCGTCTTTCTCTCGCAGCCTGTCAAAATCAGAGAAAGCGAGAGAGCATGCTGAACAGGAGACGCCTGTAACCTACCCCAGCGGTAAATTTTATTGGAACTGGCCTCTGGGCCGTAAGTGAACTAACCAAGAAAAGAAGCCGGGCCGTGTACTTTACGCACATGACCCACACATAGTCTCTACTGTTTTTCGAGAAAATATATTTCTGAATTACCGTCACATTTCATGAAATAGTTTTAGTTTCTATAACATCAAATTTCCCACTTTCAGAAAAGATCTCTAAAGGACCAGATCATTCGGTGTACTTCAAAACTTGGCAAAACAACGGCGCTTATCCAGTTTTGTATAGAAGTGCTGAAGGAACAAGATGCAGCCACGTACTTGCAGGTTTGCTTTATATGCGTTGTAAGTTTAAGTATACTAATAAATAAATAAATAAAAAAGCTTTTACGACACAAGACGGTGCCCTAGAAGGCATACGACGTTATTAATATATGCATTATTTGGGAGACCGGTTTGCTAAAGCATAGATTTCCAAATCGGATGGTACTTTTTAAAAAGAAAAAATTTCTTTTACGCTTCAGGAGCGTGCACCTTTATTCAAGGGAGTACAAGGTTTGCTTATGACATGTACTTTTCAAATTTATGTACCGTATTCAACCCTTGCCGCCCTTACAGATCAGTAATGCAATGCTCCATCGATCCACGAGTCAGGAGTTCTTGTGGCACAAGGAAATGAAAACGAAACCGGAAATCGAAGCGGATTTCGTGCTGAATCTCGACACGAAACACCTACAGTACGCCATTCAGACGCTGGACTTTGCCCAACACAAAGGTGATTATTATGTGGAAAATTACGTTTAAATTTTACATAAGTAGATATTTCCTGTTCAGCAGTCCTTCCCAAGCTCTCTACGTAGGACACGCAAACTTGTAATCTAGGCATTTTTGAAATACATCTATAGATTTTCCCTGGTGTGAACTTGGATTCTGTGATAGATATTTTTTCCGAAGACACAACAGACACACTGCAGAAACCTGGTCAGAACCTGCAGAAACCTGGTCAAAACTGTATGCGGTGCTAAGCCTAAGCCTAAGCCTAAGCCTAAGCCCAACCGTAAACAAATTTTAAGCATCTGAAAATAAATTAGAAAGTCACCCAAAACTTGCAGGACGCAAAGGCACCCGTGTAAAGGGAGACTCGTCTCGAGGTAGACGATACATATATAGATATTGTGTCGTCTACATCAAGTACATGCACCTTTTAGTTTATTTTACGCCAGCACATTCCGTTATTTATAAATTCACCTTTGTAATTGCCAAGCACTTTTCCTTTGGTTTTGCACATTCTCGTGTCAGAGCACTTTTACAATTGTGGCATGTTTCAGTTCACAAGTTCAGCACCTTTCCGAAGTCAAAATAGTCAGAAAATGATTTAGGGAACATTTTTTTTCTGAATTCCTGTTTTCACCGCATTTTGTTGCACCTCGTTCACCTTCACGTCACATACATAATATTTTATTTCAACTTTCTTTGCAGGTGTAATCGTGTTTTTTCTTTTGCGCTGCATTTTGTGCGCTATTTTTTTGGTAGACTAGCTACAGAAGTCTTATGCGAGAAATTTCCGATAAGGGAACTGGTGGAACTGAAACTGGAGCCTTACGCTGCCAGTCCATAAAACAAGAACTCTCTGAATTTTATTCCTATTCTTTTTTATATATTTATGTTTTCAGTACCGTCTCCTCCCATGTTCGACCCGGCCGAGTGTTCCGCAGAAAACAACTCGGTTACCGTAGTCTGGAGGCCGCGAAATGATGGTTGCGCGATTGACGGTTATGTGCTGGAAATCGACACGGGAAGGGATGATGGAGTTTATAAGGTATGGATTGTAAATGAAATTGGCGATATTACCGTGATTCAGGTGGCGCACCTCTGGCGACGTGTGGCGCACCTGCCCCGTTCCCTCGAAACAGTGCGCGAAGGCCGCCAACTGTCTTGCACACCTTTTCGCGCTTCCTGGCGCTTCCTCCCTTTCACCATCCGCCGGCGGCTCACTCGTGGTGCGCGGCGTCAGCGCGGACTTTCATCAGTGATACGTTACCTTTATTTCAGGAAGTCTACACGGGTCCTGACACGATCTGCACAATCGATGGTCTTCATTTCAATACGGTATATAATGCCCGGGTGAAATCGTTTAATTCAGCTGGAGAGAGTGGATACTCGGAGACGATATGCCTACAAACAGCGCAAGGTTGGGTTGTGGTTTGTAGCTTATGCAAATTGAGTCAGCATGTAGTACCCTTAATTTCTGGCAGTGAATTCGACAATACTGCTTCTCGCCGCCTTACCATACTAGTTTCATTCACATGATGGTACTCAACTATGATGTGCATCGTATTTCTTATGCAAAACGCGACGCGCCAATTGAGCATACCGCATGCGAGCGTTTTAAAAATTGCGTGATTTAGAACGCTCCTTATCAGAAAGGAAGTTGAATATGGCACTGTACACAGCAAACAACATAAGGGGAAGGGGGTTGTGCATGACAAAAATTTCCAGTTTCCAATTTACAATAATTCCAATTTCAGTGGCCTGGTTCCAACTGACCAAGTCTCCCTCACAACGAGATATGGTTCTTTCGAATGAGTGTATGTCGCTGACAGGATCCACACTCGAATATCGAACTGTAATGGGCAGCATCGCGTTTTCCAAGGTAAGCTATTTAATTGCTCCCAGGCTATGACTACCATTGCCTTGCAACCGGCCTTACAAAAGAGTCTACCATGGCCTCTAGGTCTAGGTCCCTTGCTTTGAGTCCAATTCACAAAACATGCATACATTTTTACGTAATGACATAAAGCTAGAGTATACGTTTTCCATATGCACTCATTTTTGGAAGCTGTTTGATGATGCAGTTATTTGTGTGGTAAGTGCGACAGTCATGTGGCTGCATCCATGGTCTCACTTATATTATGGCTGAAATCTTACAATTATTTTCAATTATTGTTTAGGGCATCCATTATTGGGAAGTAACCATCGATCGCTATGAGCCTAACGCCGATATTGTAATTGGAGTTGCACAACCGTCGGTCAACAGAAATATTATGCTAGGTGAGTCTGACTATTTTTACTTACTTAGGTTAGCTGAGTTTCAAGTTCAAGCCCCTCAGATGCATTAAGTTTCTTAGGGTCGGAATATTCCACTGAGCCTTGCTCAGTTTCTGTACCGGTACGCTCTGAATTTGCACACAAAATAAAAAATAAAAAATTTGTTTTACCATGTTCCGCAGAGGTCCCGAGCTCAGGTGACAAGTTCCAGATGACAAATTGCTCGACGTCTTCGGGCTAGCGCTAGGGCCACCACGGTGTGCGGGGCCCATGTTTCTTATGATGCGCGGCGCGGCTACTGCGCAGGAATGGCACACATCTACTTTCAGGCAAAGATATCCACGGTTGGTCGATGTACGTGGACGGCGAGCGGTCGTGGTACTTGCACAATGAGACACACCACCATCGGATAGTGGGTGGGATAGGCAAGGGATCCGTTATAGGTGGGTGTTATTCACTTTACTATTGCCGGTTAAAGGGGTATGGCACGTGTATTTGAATATGTGTGTGCCTTTCTGTGCCGTAAGAATACAGAATTTGCACAAAGACCACGTTTCATATGGCTTAAAGGGTCAGGCCCATGAAAAAAACTTATGATGAACCTTGTGGGAAAGTGGAGGTTCCAAGCAAACTCAGAGACAAAGCGTAACGGTCATGCTACACATGCAGTTAGGTGTCCAAACAGGAGCTAACTAATATTAAAGCGGAACATCGGCAGGAAAACGAAGAAATTCATAGGATAATTTACCAACCAGTACATTTCAGGCGTGAAACTCGATTGCAGTCGCGGCACTCTCGAGTACACAATCAACGATCGCAAGCGATTGTTTGAGGGAGAGACAATTGCATTCAGGTATAGAGATTATCCAGTTTGCAATTATTCAGATTATAGTTAGAGGTTTTGATGTACCATGATTAGCAGTGCTACCAGAGTACCGTCTTAAAACGATATATGGTACTCAGTTTATTCCGTATATTTCAGGAGTATGCCGCGGTGTCTCTACTACCCAGCATTCGCAGTAAATTGCAAGGCTACGATATCTGTGCACACTGGTCTCGAACCACCGCCAAGTCCTACAAATTCAGATTGCAGTGACACTTTGTAGCTTGTTACCTTATAAAATGTAGTTTGTAGTATGTAGTCTTAAAATAAGGAAACACCGATTCTGTATAAGTGTAATGAAATCAGAAATTTTCAAATAAAATTTTCACAGGCGAACTCACTGGCACGTCTCTTGTTCTTGTAATCATGACTTTTGACCATTGTGGCACCTATACATATAATAAGAATACGCATTTTTGCAAAGGACGACAACATGTTACCTCCTTAAACCTTTATTTACTTCGTTTGTTGCAATGTTTCTTTATGCTTATGCAAGTGTTATTTTAGTATAGTAATTTTAATATATAATTATTATACTGTATGTAGTGAATGGTTTTATGAATGTTATAAGCAATCTTGTCCTCTTTACTTATATCGCCCGGTTAGCTTTCAGTGTTTTTATGGATTTATGTATTTAAAGTGTTTTTTAAGTTTTAAGTATCGTATATCAGTGAACAAAACTGCCAAGATTTTTTTATCTATGATGGTTTTATTGCTATTATGTCATGAGTTAAATTAGTCTATTTTACAAATTTTACTTGAAATGTATTGCTATGCTTGTCATGTTTTTTAAATAAGTGTATTACTATTATTTTATTAGTTTATTAATTTTGTGTTCGTGTTTGTACATCTACCATGACTATTGTTTTCGTTGTGTTTCGCCAAATTGTTGAACTCATTTTTAGTTCAACTATGAATAAACATATTACAGCTACTGAGGTATTATCTCATACAAACAAACAAATAGTTTCGAGGTATTTGTCCTTTCGTCCGGACGTCAAATACTCTGTATAACAGTAGAACTCCACAAAAACCTCATTGGAAAGATCAAGGATCGAGTATACCTGTATGCACGAACACCGGGAATAGGCTCCCAGATCCCAGAGGGAGGTGAGAGGAAGAGAGGGATCACACGTATCAGAGACACGCAGGGACAAATTCTCCCACCCTGGGAGGTTCCCGCTGTTCCACTGAATACAAATCTCCCCTCCCGTTACCCGTGGAGAAGCACGACGCTAGAACCCTTCCGCAATTCTTACTTGATTGATGTAGCATCTGATTGATTGTATGTGAACTGTGAACATAGTAGTGCAAAGAAGATACATACGTAAACTACATATGGTAGAAACACTGTTACGTACCGCTTTGGAGTTGCGAAAAGGGACTACTTATACCAAACGCCTGAAACTTAACGTTTCGTTCACACAAACTAAAAAGCAAGCCCTTCTCCTTTACATATTAGGATGTGAAGCGCCGGGTTTCGAGAAACAAGACTACATCAAAACCACAATCCATATCAATAACACCGATGACTTTCGGAGTTCACTGGTGAAACTTGGTTGGTCCGCGGCGAGCAACTGGCACGAAAATGAGTCGCGACGAAACCCTGACAAACTTTAGTTGCGGTTCATTCTTTCTTCTTCTATGTATACTTTTTCTACGTGATATACGATAAAATGATTATTTAATTTGCATGTGTCAGAAATTAGCATATTTCTAGAAGCGCCCGAAATTTGCATAAACCGTTGAAATAATCTTTATATAATGCAAATTAGTTATCCAGTCGCACGATCCAGTGGCTACTAACAAGGTACGTTCTATTATATTTTAGTTTTTATGTGAACTTCAGAAACAATATATTCATCTTTTACGTCTAATACTAATGAGTTTTGATTGCACCGAAATTGCGCAGCGTGTTTAATGGCCTGTCCATGTTTGCGATTCGCATTTGCGAAAATGACAAATGCCTGTCCAGGTTCAAGCCATTTTACATTAATGTCAAAGGCCTACCGTAACCCATGATAATAACGCATTTGACATTGTTCGCAGCGACAGTGCATCAGATCCGTGGTATTTGTAATAGCGTACTATTTTGAAATAGATCCGTACTAGATTCAAAATGGCTGCGGGACCATGTCATTTAAATTGACTCGAACATGGAAAGGCATTTGTCATTTTCCCAGGGGCGTATCGCATACGGACAAGCCATAATGCTCAGAAAGATTTACTGTAGAAAGTAGTTAGCACATTGAAATCACAGTACATTAGTACTCGGTTTTTATCTCGTCCAATACCAAATTTTTCGGTGAGTTGTGAAAATTGGTACGGGCAGCGTGTGCCCTTTTATTTGAATTTGGTACATCCCTCTATTATTTTTGAAAATTACAAATTTCAGATGAGAGCTCTGTTCCTGCCGGCGTTCGTGCTCGTCGTCCTTGTTGGCTTGATTGCCTGTCAGAATAAGACTGACGATGCGACTGATATCCTAGGATCAGAAGCACCAGGGACTAATGGCGGCAACGGCACCAACGTTGAATCTGGTAAGTTGTCTTTGGTGTAACATTGTACCGCGGCGCAACTAGACGTGCGCCAGTTTGCCGCACGCAAATGCAAACATATTACTTTTTGATACTTATGCTCCACATGCGAATGTTTATGATTCTGCCATGCGGCAAATTGCATATAATCTTGTATGAGTACGATATGATGTGAATTACTGTGCTTTAGCGCGCGTTCGAGATTGATTTTCCGAAAGGAAACTATGCAATTTCATCGTTCGGGATGGACTTTTTGGAAACGTTCCAATGCTCGGAGAAAACAAAAAACACAGTATGAATTTGCATGCCAACCATGCTAATTTGTTCTTTTCCATGCTAATTCATACTGTATTTTTTGTTTTCTCCAAGCATTAGAACGTTTCCAAAATGTCAATCTCGAATGATGAATTTGCATGAGAACCTTTCGGAAAACTCATCCGAACGCGCCCTTATGTGAGTGTTCGTGCATTACCTCAAGAAATATTCAAATAGCAACTTGCGAAAAGCAACTAGCAACTTTGTAGTTTGTAGTACCAAAAGTCCAGAATCCCCGTCCAAAGTCCATATTTTAGCAAGCCCAGCAGCGGAAGAAGAGGAAGATGAGCCTGCCGACGATGCCGCAGCGACGAAAGCCGCACCCGCGCCGGGACCCGAGGACAAGGATGGCGACGAGCCGGCGCCTGACGATAAGGGCGGCGACGCTCCGGCACCACAGGGCAACGGAAACGGAGTTGAGCCGGGCAGCGATGATAATGATGAGTCGAATCCGAGTGATGAAACTGATGGTGAGCACTTTGTTTATCGATATTTGAATATTATCAGTTCTTCTGCTTTGGCGAGTAATATAGTTTAGTTTATTGGTTGTTACACAATTCCTTCATCGTGACAAATGACTTATTATTAGAGTTTTGGTAGGGACCGTCCGGGGATGGAATCGAACCCGCGATGTTCTCGTGAGAAGCTAAGCGCTGCATAGTCAACTCTTATCTGCTCCTCTACCCCATCTCGAGCGGCCCTGATTCTTAATGATCCCTAAATTGAATTATTTCTGTTTAAGATGTTTATTATAATTGTCTTTATTTGCAGGTGACATACCCGAGCCGGAGACAGCGTATGTTTTTTCTTTTTCTTCTTATCAGTTAGAGTAAACAAGGAAGCCATATGTATTTACAAAGGGTTGTAATATTTGCGCTCAGGCTATGAGCGCGTTCTAGAAGACTGGGCGTAGAAGTCACACCGGATCAGATCCGAACCCTGGTTACCTACGTGAGAGGCAAGCTCCCTAGCCATTAGACCACTTTGCGAATGTTCCATTCTTTCAGGGACGAGTTCTCGTCAACTGCTGTTACTTCTTTGGTTTCTTTGTCAACGATTCTCCTCTCTATTGTGTTCTCCATGTACTAAGATAAGGAAGGATCAATATTCAAATAAACCCCAACTTATCTAACCTCAGCAAGACAATGATGGCATTTTCCCCTTGATGCGTTCCCTATGGGAATTGGGTTTTCCAGGTTCAATTCAAGTGTAGATGTCTGAAAACGGAATAAATATCGTTATTTGTCGAGTGTTTGTGATATTTGTTGTAACTTTCACAAGTTGAAAAGAGTTGGTGTACTTCAAGTTCTTAGATTCAAAGACGTTGACTGTGAACCACCAAGAACGCAAGACCTTGTTTCCCCTCGCTAGGTCTTGCGTATGCGTGAGACCACGGAAGCATGTTATTTGGGTCTGTAGATAAAGAGTCCCCCGTTATATCAACCGAAATCGGCAGAAAAGGTGCAGGGGACCTTGCCCGATACCCCTCACCTTTGGTAGGCTGAGGGGCAGCGGGCTGGGATCGAACCAATGACCGGTGGCGTGAGCAAGGGACTTGACACTCGACCACGCCCCCGTTGTTGTGTGTATGGTCATACCTTATTGTTTTATCAGCTGTAATTATACCCATTTGATCTGCGTCTGGAAGGTTTACGTTATCTGTACTGTGACCGTCGTATCTTGGAAACATAGACACTGATCTTGATCCTGAGCGCGCGTAGGCCATGGCCATGGTTGATTTACCTGTGCCATGCTGCCAGTGTAGTAATAGCAGACTGGATCTGATACGGTCGATAAGTTTTGTTTCATCTCTAAAAGGGAATGGTCATGTGGTTTTTGAAACTGTGCCCTACAACTTCGTTCACATGTTTCAGCCTCTTCAACGTATGTAACGTAGATATTCGTTCAACTCCGTGCTTTCGAAAAATAATTCGACTGCTCTTATATTATACGTTCTATTGATCTGATTTTGAGCTAAATTTGCATATTTCTGGAAGGTCACCGATTTGCATAAAGTTCTGTCATTTGTCTTTATAAGGTGACTGTGCCCGCTGTAGTGTCAGTATCCAGCGAACATTAGACAAGGTTAGTTCCATTTGGGAGTGTTAGTACCTGTAGCTGCAATCCTTCAGGTTCTCTGTACTGGTCGTCGACGAATCGAAAAATTTGCAAAACTGATTTCGCAGTGATTTCGCTGACGTAGTGGACGTTCACCAAAGAAAACTAGGAATGGGCATCGGGAAGACTTCGGTTACTGTAAAATAATCACATTTTAGATGAGATCTTTCGTCCTGTCGATGTACGTCCTCGTCGTGCTCATGGCGTTCGTGTCCTATGAGATGGGCGTCTATGCAGCTGACAACAAAACCGAGGAAGCGCCCGCTGATGATGCAGAGCCCGAGGATAGCCCTGCCGATGATGGTAAGCACCTTTTGATTTAAAGAGGTATAGCACGTGGTTGTGCCATCATGTGCGGTAATTTGTAATTTGCACAGAATGGATCGTCAAAAGTACGTGATGCACTTCTTTGAAAGAGGATGTTACTGTAAAAGATGTGAGAGGTTGACACAGACTTCAGAATATATGATGTCTTATCGTTAGTGGAAATAAACCAATAAACGGCAACAAGTTTGCTAATTATAATACATTTATTTTCAGCAAAAGACGGCACTACGGAGGCATCGTACGTGTTTTTAATGTTTATATACTTAAGTAGAGATATCTTTGCTTGTTTATTGTTAGGACGGTTTAAGTTAAGCTGAATCTTAAGTCGGCCGCCTGGAACACTATTGGACTATCTTTGTTGGGTCGTTCTTACGATTGGTTGTACTGTGGGACTTCTCTCCCAGAGGCTGATCTCCCTCCCCACTGGGTCACGTTTTAATTCACATAGACTTTGCAGCGCTGGGTCATGTTTTAATCAAATTGATGTGCTTTAAACAAATATCAAGAACTTTGTTTATTTAGAATAAATGCTAATAAATAATATTTGCAGTGACAAACTCGCCAAGGCCGCAGTCCACGAGATGTTTTCGATGCTGACTTATCTCGTCCCAACAGCCTTCTGGATGCTCAAATCTGTGGGAGCCGGAATTATTCACTAAATTCTAAATTTTCCTAGTTATTTCGATCTGCTCCGTGAGACTATGATCGCTGTTCTCTATAGTGTTTCCTGTGCGATTCCCAATTGAATATGTCTGAAAAAGTGAATAAATTGTTTTACGCGGGCTTTTTTTGGGATTTTTGGATTTTTCTGGGATTTTTTTTGGTCGATCTTCCCATCGGTGCTTACTATAGTTGTTAGAAATATTATTGCTAAAGTGGAAAACCGGCTGGTTTTTGAGACGCATCGTGGACAGTTGAACTCTTACGTATTTATGGCTAATTTTCCTCGAGTTTATCTTGTATTTTTTTATTCTAATTTAAGCTACATTTGCATAAGCTGCATAAGAATGCTGGTGTACTCGATGTGTTTGAAGACTGACCGGTATTTCGCTTTAAAACGAGCAGATGATGTAAATAGTTGATTACGATATTGGTTAGCACTGAATGATCACCGCAGTGACCGCATGATGCGTTTGTATTTGACAAGCCATGAACATGAGGCCATATTCACCACTCAATTCCCCGTGGGGAATTCCCCGTCTTTTTCTCTGCGTCTCTCACATTAGAGTGCTATTTTCTGTCCCCAGGGACAATTTCCCCGAGGGAATCGGAGTGGTGAATATGGCCTATGGAGTGCTTCGTGACATCTTATTATATAAAGGAGAAGAGTTTGTCACGGGTTTGTTTTTATGTGCACAACGAAAGCTGCTCATAAAGAAAATTCTTCCATCGAAAGAGCATACAAAATCTTTGCCGCTGGCTGGATTCGAACCCACATCAGCACACAATCTCTCGCTTCACAGTCCAACGCTCTACTTGCTGAGCTATGCTAGCTTATACCAAGTATAATCCTCTGCCCTACATACAGCACGTTCAATAGCAAATTTGCATGGTAGCCTTAGTCGAGTGGTGATCCAAACTGATTATTATACGTTTCCACAATCAGAGACGTGTGAATGTGTGGGAGGAGAAAGAGACGAGAGTTAACTTTTTAAATTGCAGCAATCCTTTTTTTAAATAGGGAAACAATCGGCCGAAGGCCGATTCCTCCAGTCGGAGAAGAGCCCGTAGGGCTCTTCGAACGGCTGGTATAAATATATATATGAAAATGATGGGCTCGCTCCATACTTGCACTCTCGCAGCACCGAAATTTCCCTTATGTGATTTTACACCTCATTTTGCTTAACGCGTGCCATTACAGTGCAGCATTTCAGATTCAGAAGATGATTTGTTGAATCTCTTACTTAAAGCGAAATGCTAGCCCCTTTGGAAAATTTGCATATGGTAAGCAACTCATATGTATCCTATGCTAATTTTGTACGATTGCCGTGGACGATCGTACAAAATTAGCATAGGATACATAGGATTTGCTTATCATATGCTAAGCTTTCCAATGAGGCTAGCATTTCGCTTTAAAATTGGAAAATGCTTTCAGATTAGTACTTTGAGTGTTTTTTGTGGCACCTACGCTAATATGTTGAGCCGGAAACGCGTGAGTGCTGACTAAAACAAATAAGTGGTATCTGCGTAATTCTATCCAGACTTATTAGCTGGTTAATGTTCAGCAGCTGACTAACGAGACGTTTACCTTTTATTGAGTATTTATGTTAAGTTTTCGCGCACTTTCGCATGCGAAAGTATCATCCATGTCATTGCAGTTTCTATAGTGGGAAACTAGTGGAATTTTACATACAGTAAGAAATTTAAATACACCTGCGGCGTTTTTGCATACACCTAATGTAAAACTGCGCGAAAATGGAAAAGTCAACTTGGATGGTACTTTCGCGGCGAATTCGCGCGAAAGTGTAACATAAATACTCTATGACTCATTCCATTATATCTTATTGGATTTACAATGGTTGTTTTTCTCTTCTTTGATTTTCCACACAGCAATTGTTACCTTTTACAAAATTCAACTAGCATGCAAATCTGGAAAATAAATGTTTGTTGTTATCATTACCTTATATTCGCACAACAAACTGAACAAACACCCTTCCTTACACGCATCAGTGCGGGCTGCGCGCTGCGACGTTGACCAAACTCGCTCCGCGCACCCTGCTTGTAGAACAATCTCCCGGCAAGTTCATCTGAGTATCCAACATTTTGCACAAAAATTTTTTTTGGTGAAAACACGTCGCTGACGCATTTTCTATGGTCTTGGTCTTGGTTTTCGCATTTTTTCGTTGTCAGTGTGCGAGGCTCCCGCCGCGCACTGTCCGCGTTGTAGCTGTAGGAGCCACCGCGGTCGGTACGTCGCGCTCCAAGCTTCATCCCATTTTGAAGCGAAATACCGGCCGTTTTTTGAAACGGATCGTGGATAACTGAGTTCATACGTATCTATGCTAATTTGTTCGAATTTAGCTCGATTTTTTATTCTACTTTATGTCATTTGCATAAGCTACATAAGAATGTATGTGTTTCAAATATCGGCCGGTAGTTCGCTTTAAATGAATGAGCACAAGAAGTTTGATGAGCACTGTTGTCTGGTTACTAAAATGGTCCCTCAAGCAAGATGTTCGAGGCCTAACCTAATTTGATTACATTCTAAATAGACAGAAGAGGTGCTTTTTAGGCTTGGACCAAATACCAACTCCTCTCTCTCTCTCTCTCTCTCTCTCGCCCTCCCACTTATCAAACTTTTAGTTAATTTGAAATTTTAGACACGAGCTGTCCAAAGCAAATGTCCCGTGGAAAAAGGTGCTAGTCGTTTGGTCACAACTATGCAAAGTCAATATTTTTAAAGTTTATTTTTAGTAGGTCGAAAGAAAGGCTTTTAGGTAGGCGTGTGGGCAGACAGCTAAGTGATCAGTGAAAATTTGATTACTGACATTGTGGGTGTTACCAAAGCCTAATTTGGGTTAGGTTCGAGAAGAGCTTCTTAGTTTCAAATTTAGAACTAGACTTCTGGAATATTTGTCTGCCTGGTACCCTTACTGTTAATGGAGTTTGTGTTTTTTGTAAGCTTCTAGAGATAGAGATGATGAATAACTAAAACGCTAAGCTCTCATGATACGGGGCGAAAAAATCGGGCACGCCTACATCTCGCCAAGTTCCTCGCCCAGTCTTCGCCAGACTATCGCCAGGTTCTGCACCCTTTGGCGAGAAACAGGCAAGGATAGGGCGAAGTCATCGCGCACCCTTTTATCTTGTTCTGCATTAAGCATTTTAGTGCAGTCGCCGCGCTCCTAGCTTTCGCCGCGCGAAATTTTCGCGCCAGGCTTTTGCCGCGAATTACTCGAGTTTCGTCAGTGAATGTCGACAACCTCTTTTCAGTATGTACGTCAGTTCGTGAGCTTCCTGACCATGAGCTGACCGTTTCTTAATTATTTGAGAAAAAAAACGTATTCATATGGTTAAAAGTTAAAGCGAAATACCGGCGGTTTTTGAAACGCATCGTGGACAACTGAATTCCTACGTGCTAAGTTACTCGAATTTAGTTCGATTTTTTATTCTAATCATGCTCATTTGCATGTGCTGCATAGGGAATTAGTTATACAAAGCGCGTTTCAAAATTTTTATTAAAATCCGGATGTTATTTTGGTTTATAGACGCATTTTTCAATTTATTAAACTGTAAATTTCTACTTTTAGCAACAAAATCCCTCTAGAAAAACAATCTGGGAAACTTTTTACTCTTTTTGTTTTCTACTCATTCAACCTCTAGGAAAAATGTTTTCAAGGGATTGCGCTACTTCACATCCGGCTCTAATTTGTAATGTTGAAAGTAACCCGAGTCACTCATTTTTGAAAAGATATCGTTCAATTTTTGAAAAGACTTTATTTGTTACATATATACCTTGTTGTGAATTCAAGATACAAGATGTGTTAAATATTATTATACTTATAAACTATTAAAATTAACATGAACTAGCATTTAAGAGTTGATTCCATAGGTTTAACAGATAATTGAGCGTTCTTTGATAAGCACGGGCGTGGCGTGCGCCGCGGAGACTCTTATGTATACAAAAGGGGCGGCTCCGATCGTAGATTGCCTGTGACGATTACTATTGGTCTGTGTTTCTGATTGGTGACGACATGTTAGTTTGACTGAGGATGTTTTAACTTTTGGTATATTTACCCACTATTTCCTCTACGACAGATTGTAATACAAAACTAGTATAAACATTCATTCATTCATTCTGGTTCTGAAAAAAAAACACTAAAAATTAAAATGATAGCATGTAAATGTGCTTTACGCTTGCTTGAAGGTGTTTTCTGAAAACATTTTATTGGTTTTTTTATTTTTTTTTATTTTACCAGAAAATCAAAATTGAGTTCAGTTCAGGCTCCTAGATGTCTAAAACTCATATCCATAACTCGTCAGATAAATACTGAATTATGAATGGATTCCGAGTTCAAAAGAATCTAGACACGAACTTTTCTCACTATCTTTAGTAATGCGGATGCGAACATTACTTGATCCAAGATTTACTTTAATTTTGAGATTTTCCCTCGTCTTGTACCTTATACATATGAGATGAGATGAGTCATGCCATGGGGCCATAATACATAAAAATGTCATCACTAAGCGATCACTATGAGCGAACGCTGACAAAATTCTTGCAATTAGGCTCCTATAAGTTACCTTAATGCATGCATTGAAGTAAATCGCCGAGCACTCGCCCAGTCCTCGCCAGAGTCCCGCCAGGTTCTCGCGAGTGCACTCAACACCCGCAGCGAAAACCTGGCTAGATATGGCCAAGTCGCCGCACACCATTTTCTCTGGATCCGTTTTCGAATTTTCAAAGAGTCATCGCGATTACCATTCGCGGCCCAAAATTTGCGCGCCAGAGCTTCGCCGCGCACCACCCGAGTTTCGTGAGTGCAGACAGAACAACAGTGCTTGAGCGTGTAAAAATTTTCACCCTGCGGATTACTGGATGTATTCGTGCCTTTTCGGTATCTTTGACCCTGCTTCTACCGAAACTGTGCGGGAAAAATATGCAAATCCTAAGCATTCACCGTATTGTCTCCCCACTCTTGCTTATATTCCGCAATAGTTAATCAGAAAGTACAACATGTTTTCCTGTGTTCATTTTTATATTGAAGTCAGGACCCGGACCTCACACTCACCATAAAACATAAGAATGAGCGGGCATATTATCTTGTCAAATATGTCGACTAGTAACTTGGTGTCCGAAATCTAATGCCGAACATCTTGGGAACCATTTCGGTTCATTTTTTGGAAACAGTGATTTCTGCATACAGCAGTTTTTCTTGTTACGCAAATTCCCCAATTCAGCAAATCGTTGGACATCGTGAAGATCTCTTAGAACTTTCTTTTTCGGAAAGATACATAACATTCGAATGTTTTCCTCCGGTCATTTTCAAATTGACATCGGGACCAGGAACCCTCTATAAACATATGAGTGGACATTTTATCTTGGCGAATACATCCTCATAAGGGCCCTAAGGACGTCTAACCATCAATTTCTCCAACAACCTTCCATATTTTATGCATATTGCCGGCAAAAACGCGGGCATCAGCACGCAATCACTCCCCGCTGCCCGCACCCCGGTGCATTGGGGATGTTCATGTAGGCGGGAAGTTGGGGAATTTAAAAATTCAGTGGTTAATATTGATTACTATGTGGCTTTGGGGTTTCTACTTCCGCGTTCGGGCACTCTTGACTGGAATAAACATTTAGACAAATTAAAGGGATTAACGTTTCCTCACGTGATGGTAAATACATATGCTTAAAGCGAAATACCAGCCGGTTTTTGAAACGCATCTCAAGTGCTTGCATTCCTATGCATTAGGTGCAACATGGGGTCTAATTGGGGTCTAGTTTTTGTTCTAATTTTTGCTCATTTGCATATGCTGCATAAGAAAGCAGGTGAACACAATGCGTTTCAAAAACCGGCCGGTATTTCGCTTTAATATTTTCAGCTTCATGAAAAAAAAAGTAAAATTGTATTTTTACTCTTATTCTTATTTATTCAATTTGATCATAGAGCTGAGAGCGCAGGAATTGTGCGCCGCAACGGTTTAGTGCGCAAAAATGTGCCCAGTGGTGAAGTGGGAGACGTTTCCCGAAAGTTTGACATTTTGTTGAGGGAAGAGAGTTGCGTGTTATTAAGTTTTTTATTATTAGCTTTTCTTATTCTAATTAAATGACCTACCATAATATTTACTGTTAAAGGGACAGGCAAATCAAAATAAACCTACATTTACGATACGTTCATAATGACTATCAAGCATTTTTATTACAATATAAACAAACTAAATTTCACCATTATTCGCCCTAGACAACTTTTTTCCGATGCGCTCTGCTCAAATGTATACCATAAAACTGCAGATTTCAAAGCTATATATGCAAATTTTAATCGCATTATAATTTCACGATAAATTTGCATTGACGACAAGGATATTTGCGGCTCTACGGTATACATTTGAGCAGAGCGCATCGGAAAAAAGTTTTCAATGGCAAATAAATGTGAAATTTAGTTTGTATATATTGTAATAAAAATGCTTGACAGTCACTATGGACGTATCGTAAATATAGGTTTACTTTGATGGGCCTGTCCCTTTAAACGAATTGTTAAAGCTAAAGGACGAGAAAATTCTCTCAAGGTTTCAATAGCTATAGTTTCAATATCTGCGTCTCTGTCATTTTTTTTTCTTCGTCTCCTAGAAATATGTTCCGTTACTGGTCTCGTTCACCACGTCTCATTGGAAGTCTTAGCCTACGTTAGATTTAACAGTATATACTACTTCTCAAACGTGAAATGCACCTTGCAATGCATCTTATTGGTAGTTAGACCACTAGCAGCTTCCACAAGGTCGCACTTGTTTGGGCCGGGTTCCGCTCCAAAAAGTGGGGTGCCTTTTACTAGCAGATCCACCATACCGGGTCGTATGGGCCACGTTAGTGTTAGTCTGGGACTGCGGTCCGGACGTCGCTTCCAGTGCGAATAGCATTGCCAATAAACGATCTACAGAACATTTTACGAAACCGCATACCGAACTCTTGTCGTAGTTATATGAATGAACAAAGTACAAAATACAAACCAGCAAACTACAACAAAGTACAAACTACAAACTCGGACAAATTTCCAACGTCTTCTCATTGTGCATGATGGCGTGCACTGTGTCTTATGAATATTTTATGGCTCGTCGCCAAATCAGACCGGAACCATTTATCAGACTTCTTGGAAGACGTTTAGTCATACCTTACTTTGAAGGAGATTTCACTTTTTACTTTGACTTTAAAGTGGTATGACACGTGATGGAATGCTCTGTGCCCTTTTATGTAGGGACGGGACGTAATTGACAGAATCTTTTCAGAAACCACGTGCCATGCCACTTTAAAAATTAAGTCCAATATCTTTCCACCAGTCATTCTTTTGAAGCTTATTATACTTGTCAAAGTGGTTTTCTGTGTGATTTTCTATTTGCAAATTTCCGTGTAAATTTTTGTTCGTTAAATTTTAGTTCCTTGATATATTACATGGAGTTATTGTATTGTTTGAATTTATTTTGAAATAATTTAATTACAGTGTAACCTATCTACTTGCTTGCGACATCGACTATTGCTTGTATTATTGATTATTATTGATTGATCCTCCTGAAATTCAAATTCAATCGTCCACAGTAGCACTTCGGAATAGGATGTGCGATGCGTTTGCGCACCTGCTTCCAAACTGAGCGGCGCCGCGTGCGCCGCAAGCTTATACCATGGTATTGATTATTTGTGAATTCATAGGAAAATTATGGGGCCACTTATACCACAGAAAGTCCGGTTCGGACAACATCCATCTAAGCCTACGCCTAATCCTAAGCACTAGAGAATATTTATTGACATATTTCGAGAAAAAAATAGTGCCAAGAGGTCGTACTAAATAGTTAACTACTGAAAACTTGGCAACCGTCACAAAAGTTTTCTTATATTGTCTTGTTACCTAGTCAATTTTTTCATATGCCTCGAGTTTGTTAGACACAAAAAAAAAGAAAAAAAGAAAAAAGAAAACAAGTACAAAAAATACTCAACACATGTATCTACGTCAACGTTGAGGCTTGCTTTCTCATTTAGTTTAGTTATCAATTTAGGTTCGTTTCACTTGTGACGCTATTCGCCATTCTGTACACTATCCTACGCTATTTTTCATGGCATCCCGCCGGATTCTTAAAATCTTTTTATTTCGACAAATCGGGAGCAGATTTATACGAAAACAATGATTATTTTGAACCAAGAAGGGTCCGAAGGCGTGCAATTCAACAGATTTTAGAAGAAATCGACGAATGCCCTGATCATTTTTCATCAAGTAAGAAGAATTTTAATTCTCGTTATAATTTACATAAAGAGAGAGAGAGAGAGAGAGATAGAGAGAGAGAGAGAGAGAGAGATAGAGAGAGAGAGAGAGAGATAGAGAGAGATAGAGAGACAGAGATAGAGATAGAGAGAGCTAGTTAGACTGAAAATATAGAGGAGTAGATAGGGTCAGGTAGGCACAGAGAGTGTTACAACTTTAGAATAATATATTTATTTTGTAAAAAATCAATAAATAATTTCAGACTCATCCGGCGATCAATTTCCTCCTGATTTATTCACGCTAGAGCAGCGACAACATGGCGCAATCATTTTCCACCTTGCGGGTAGGCGTTTGCAGTGGCGCACAATTGGCGCACTGGAGTTCGCAGAGTAGCTCGACAGCGCTACTCTGCGAACTCCTGTGCGCCACTAGTGCGCCGAAAGTGTCCCAATAAAAATGTGCCGCGCACCCACAAGGCACCTTCAGCTCAATACTCATCCGCATTTTGTGCAAACATGTGGATTTTCGAATTAGAGTTGGACTTTTTGGAAAATGAAGACCAATATAAAATAACGAATGAGATTCAATTTTTGACAGTTTTTAGTTTGCTAAAATAATTTTTTTATTTCAGGTCTGGTTTATATGTTTGTGGCGTTGGCTGTCGTATGCGACGAGTTCTTCGTGCCCAGTTTAACAGTTCTTACCGAAGTTGTGAGCATTTAAATTTAGTTTTGATAGAATCGAAAATATAGACGCTATAAGTTAACTGTGTTATAAGAATGTCAATCTTGAATCAATGTCCTTGCATTCTTGTATCCTTGTAGGACGAATGCTGTCAAGTCAACAGAATTATGATGTATCGATTTTTGTCTTAATTTATTGATTTATTGATCGATCTCCTTCTTCCAGCTTGATATTTCTGAGGATGTGGCCGGTGCCACGTTTATGGCGGCCGGCGGATCAGCTCCGGAATTCTTCACTTCTGTTTTTGGAGTTTTCGTCGCCCATAATAATGTTGGAATTGGAACGATAGTTGGTGGGGAGAAGATCTTATTAAATAAAGTAGAAGAGTTTGCTTTTTTGTTTGTGTGAACGAAACGGAATTTTACGTTTCAGGCGTTTGGTAAGAGTAGTCCCTTTTCGGCACTCTTCAAAATAAGCGCAGTCGATTTTATTACGTAAACTTGGAAGATACGTTTCAGACGTTTCATATAAGTATGCAGTGTGATAATTTTAGTAGAATCGCCTGAGAAGTCGCGTCAGGCGGCGATAGCCGTCTGGTATTTTATATTTCTTTCCTGCAAATACCAAAATGGTAACAACATCCGGATGAAGACTACTTATATAGTTATATTTAGTATTTTATAACACAATATGCACGTTACATTGATTTCTTTGACTGTCTTTGTGCGTAATAAATTATAATAATAATTATATGTAGTATTTTATGCCATTTTTTACTAATTTCTTTCAGGTAGTGCCACATTTAATATTCTCTGTGTGCTGGCATTCTGTACACTATTTTCGCGAGAAGTTTTGCAGCTAACTTGGTGGCCGCTGTTCCGGTGAGTTGATGATCGGAAACGACTTGAAGATTTTTTCTCGTTCCTGCTCTATGCCTCTCTCTCTCTCTCTCTCTCTCTCTCTTTTGTTCTCTTTATCTCCTCTCTCTTCTCCGCTAATCGCTCTTGATGACTGTTATTGTTAAAGGGACGGGCCCATCAAAATAAACCCATATTTTGCATGTTTTTATAATTTGTATAAAGGGGGTTTATTATAATATATGTACACTAAATTTCGGCTAGAGTTTATCCCGCTGAAATTTTTCGGTGTCGATAAACTCAAATGTATACCGTAGAAGACCAACAATTGCACCCTTATTTCCTTACCGCGTGTCCCGGGGGAATGTGGCTATATGGACAGATAGTCTCCCGGGTCCCAATCAGAGCGAGGTATCCTCGGGAGACGCGGTAAGGAAATAAGGGTGCAATTGTTGGTCTTCTACGGTATACTTTTGAGTTTATCGACACCGAAAAATTTCAGCGGGATAAAGTCTAGCCGTAACTTAGTGTACATATATTATAATAAACCCCCTTTACACAAATTATCATAACATGCAAAATATAGTTTTATTTTGATGGGCCCGTCCCTTTAAAGCAAAATACCGGCCGGTTTTTGAAACACATCGTGTAGTCCAGCATTCTTCTTATGCGGCGAATGTAAATAGTAAATGAACATAAATTGGAGCATTTAGCATAAACACTTAAGAATTCTGTTGTCCACGATGCGTTTCAAAAACCGGCCGGTATGTCGCTTTAAAAATAAAATAGTTCCACGTTGGTAGAGTTTAGAGTGTGATTGTGAACGCCTAGAATGTGAGTCGAACTCATGGTTAGATGCGCAGCTACATAGAAAATGGGTGAACCCATTTGGGTACGGTTCACCGATTTTTTCGTGGGCCTGTCCAGTTGGTGACCATCTCATGACCAACTCGTGACCAAGTTTTATCGAAAACCGTCATGAGATAGTGGCTAAATGGTCACGAACCAGTCACAAGATGGTTTTTCGGTAAAAACCATTTGGTGATGGGCCAACGACGGGTTTTTCTGTGGTTTCGTCAAGTAATTTGTTTTCCTGTGTAACCACTACTATACGACGGTTTTTCTGTGGCTTCGGCAAAAAAAAAAACTCATTGATAACGTGGTTTTATTCAGAGATATGTCATTTTACATCACCGGACTCTTCTTTTTGGTGATATTTTTCTCGGATGATAAAGTTACGTGGTACGAGGCGCTTACAATGTTTCTCATATATCTTCTCTACGGTTCGTTTTTATATTTTATATTTATTTTTAGAGGGACACGTCCATGAAAAATCAGTTATTGAACCTATATATGCAAATTTTCATCATAAAATAATGTAGCGTGCCTGTCCATTTAAAGCTAAAAACCGGACGTTTTCGAAACGTATCGTGGACAACTGAATTCTAACGTATTTATGCCAACTTTCTCGAATTTAGCTCGATTATTTATTCAAATTTATTATGCATAAGAATGCTGGTGTACTCGACGTGTTTCAAAAACCGGCCGGTATTTCGCCTTAAAAATTCACCAACAAATGTTTGGTTTCTTTTTGTTTTGCTCCTGTTATGTTCACATAATCATTTTCTATGACTATTTTCTTGTAGTTATTACCAACAACGACCTGACATAGTCATATTGCATGGTGATAGCCAATTAGTTATCTAACTCCCTCTCTTTATTAATTATATTACATTTAAGCTATTAATTTATTCAGTTATTAATAATTCAGTTATTAATTTATTCCGATTGTAAAAAGGAAGTTGGCAAAATATTGAAGAAAAAAACTGAGTCATCGTGAATCATAATTACTCATACGTACTTATTGTTAGTAGTTTTCCCGTATGATCCAAGTTTTGTGGAGAATTACTCAACAAAATTTAAATGAGTCAGAGCCAAAATTAATTTGCCGTGCGTTGATTAAAAATATTATAAAAAACATTGTCTGCTGATGAATGAATTTTAATTTATCCTATTTTGTCATTGTGGAAAAGCTAACTGCCCAAGTTCTATTACGCCTAAAGATAAACTAAATGTAATTTAATTAATTAATATTCCAGCCATCTTCATGAAATACAACGCACACTTGGAAAGATTTTGCAAACGAAAATTATTTCATCTCCCGAGAGTTGAAGAAAATGGAGAGGTTTGTTAGCGAGAACTTGGCGCGCAAATGTCGCGCACAATATCAGGGCAAAGAAGGGAAATGTGCGCGGCGACTTTGCCCTAACCTCGTCACAAATACCTGGAAAAAGCTGAGCAGCTCACGAGAACCTGTCGAGAGTGTAGCGAAAGCTGTGCTGTGCAGCTTGCATTTTTGTGATTTAGTTAAACCGATTTCTTACTAATTTAATTGAAAAGGTTTTTATGGTCTATGAAGTTCCAGATTGAAGCAAAAGTTGCTGACGGCGCCGGGCATAAAGGAGAGCGGAGAAGGTCGATCCCCGGAATCCACGGTGCCGCCCATGTCCGGCCCGGATTGGCACACATGGCGTTTAGTGAGGACGAAGGTATAGTGATACAATGACTTACTCTATTTATTTTTTTTTCTGAAAAGATGACGCGCCTCGTATTAGCAGACATTCTTACTTATTAGGTGTTAAATTAAAGGGACAGGCCCACCGATATAAACCTATACTTGTTATTTGATCATAATGTATATAAGGGGTGTTTATTACAATATATACAAGCTAAATTTCATTCAGCTTCAACCCGAGGAAGTGTTTCCGGTGAGCTTTCCTACTAATGGTACCGTAGACAATAAACAAAGGTTTATATCGGTGGGCCTGACCCTTTAAGATAAGCGTATGTGTGATAGTTGTGTGATTATTCTATACACACAAAATAATCTTTATTCACATAGTTGAATCTTAAACAACAATCAATGGCAATCGCTTTGCATTAGGCTTACCAAGTCACTGCTTGCAGATAATCAATAAATAAACTTAATTAGCATATCACTGCTTCCGGATTATCAATAAATAAAGCTAATTAGCATGTCACTGCTTGCAGATAATCAATAAACAAGGCTAATTAGCATAAAGTTGAATTGGGTTACTGTAATAGGCGTCGTAAGTTGTCGGCGCGAAGACTTTTACAACGGGAGTGTTCAGTCTGACGAGCTGGCCAGAATCCGTGCAGCTAAATACAATTATATGAAAAGTTGTAGTTTGTAGGCTAATTAGTGAGTAGCCTTTTTCAAATATTATCTGAGTACTGTAAACCAGGTCTAAAATGTAAACTTACTGTTGATTTAAAAACATACAAGGAAAATTCAAGGTTCATATTAGAAGTATGAAAAGTTGTAATTGTAATGCAAAAGTTGTAGAGAATTAAATTCTAATAAAGAAGGCGCATTCAAAACGTGCTCGACGTAATTGTAGAAAGTGAGATGTACTACACATACACAGTGGCACCATTTGTGCGTTAATTTTTTTGAACTACGGATGTTTGTTTAGACTGTGTTTGATTTAGATATGTGTAAACTTGGCTAATGAGCTACGTAATTAGACAAACTTGTGATAAATACGCAGGTAGAATTCGGGGGTGTTTTTGCTGTGCCACAACTTTGTCCAGTCCGAAGCGCATCCATTGATACTAAAAAGTTTTTTTGTTGTGAAATATAAATAGCGAGCCAATGCGATTTATTGGCTAATTATTTGCATGCAACATATGGTAATGTAGTTGTCCATGATACTTTTCAAAAACCGGCCGTTATATCGCTTTAAAAACTCACTAAAACTCCCCGTTCTCGTCACCAATGATTTCCACGGCCACCTTATCGTCGGGATCAATTCTATCCAAGCCGACGCGCAATTTTTGCCAGAAATTCCTCATTTCTTCCGGGATAAACTTCTAAAAATGGATAAGCGTTGAGTGCCAAAAATCAATAATCTATGAGCACACAAAAAAGGTAATCGTGATGAGATTTCAAAATTCAAGCATTATCTTGTCCTTTGAGTTTGAGCCTACGAAAATAAAATTTCTAAAAAAGGAGTAATTCCCTTGAGTCAACAAAAATGTGATCATTTTCGTGAGTAACCGAACTCCGTACATTCAATAAGTGGTTTATTACATAGTTATCTTCCTACAAAGTCACTAAAAAGGCTCTTAGTGTTTACTCACGTAGTTGTCCTCAGGTCCGTCGTAATCCCATGCTTCAACGCGAGTTCCGATAACCTAAAATAAAAGATATTTTTTTCTTCGAAGTGGTTTGCAAATGTCCATGCTAATTTTTGCGCTCGGCAAGTACAGTAACATCATAGGCTTCATCACACGTTTTAAAACACGTGTCACACCTCTTTAAAATTAATATACCGATGAAGTTTGCTTACTGTGTGCTGATCCAAACTGCATTCCACCTTTCCAACCACCCAGAAGCACTCGGTATTGGATTGGACGCAAATTATTCCGAACGCAAAAAGAAGGAATAACTTCATCTGAAGAGATGGATATATATCCCGCAAATTGAAAGATGGCGGCGTGCGAGCGGCGTGAGAGCGCAGGGCAAAATTGCAAGCCAATGCTATTCCGCGTGCCAAGGGCTTTCAAGTGGGTTGCGCGGCATGCTTTTCAGCATCATAGTATAATGGATGGGGAAGAAACTCATTAACTTTTTGGACTGGCCTTTTTACAAAATAATTAATTGTTCTAATGGAAAAGTTTTCAAATACTGTTCAATGATAAGCCAAAGCTGGAAATGATTCCTCTAAAAATGTTGAGAGAAATTTTGAAAAAATATTCAACTAAATGTAGATGTTCATTGTTCTTCAAGACTTTATTGCACTTCTTATTGGGGGCGGAGCTTCGCAGCTCATAATCAGTTTTCGTGAGCTTCTATGAGTAACGAAATTTTTTTTCCACAATCACGCGTTTTTTTATTTGCAGCATTTTTTGGGTATATTAGTCATTACGGCATCACGCTCAATTAATGAGAACTGTTTAAAAAAAAATAAATGTATTATTCATATGTAAATTATATCTTATGCACTATGACCAGAAGCACGTTCAACAATATAAAGTGACGAAAAATGTGCAAATTCGTTACATTACCATTACTACACTGATGAAATTTGTGTTGTGCGCGGCGAAATCCTGGCACGTAATTGTTGCGCCGCGAGATCACGACCGGGCATGTGATATACCTTTGGAGAAAAAAAGTAGAAACAATTAAAGTTATTAAAGCCGTATTGTACCTACATTGGGATTTTTGCATATGATACGCATATCCTATGTACTATGTAAGTTTGGTGCCGGATGGCCGGACGGGCACCAAATTTGCATAGGATACATAGGATATGCGTATCATATGCAAATTTCCCAGCGTAGATACGATACGGCTTTAAAGTAGTGCCAATAGTTAATGTATCAACTTTATAATTATTAATATTCAGCTTCATCTCCAATAAACGATATTCAACTGAACCCACCAAATGTACGAATTGTCGATGTAAAACCAGCCGACGAGAAGCGGTTGTGCGTTCCGAGTAGGTTTTCCTAAACTTTACTTTTTATATCTAATAAGAAGACTATCGGAAGAAACAGGTGGTTGTTTCACCATGTGAAACAAAAAAAAAATCCTTACCATGAGGCCGGTTCCAATAAAATTTACCGCCGGTGAAAGTTAGAACAGGTGTCTCCTGTTTTGCGTGCTCTCTCGCTTTTTCTGCATAGCGGAGAGCACGCAACACAGGAGACGCCTGTAACCTACCCCAGCGGTAAATTTTATTGGAACCGGGCTCTGGAGATGCTATAGCGAGGGTCAAGCTGCGCCAAGCTGTGTCAAAATGGTGTTCTCATAAAGTAGGACTAGCGTTATGAAGATGAATCACTGTTTTTTTTTCTCTTGAGATTCCATACTTTTCCGAGAGTCATCGCGTTCTGTAGCCTCCAAATGTAAACAAGAATGTGTATATATATATATAATGTCTCTTAATTTAAGGTAACGGTTGCGCAAAGCCACTGAAAACAGTTAGCGGACTGGTGGGCAAACAAAATGGTAATGGTGTATCAGAACAAAATGGTGCAATGCCCGCCGTTGAGGTATGTATGCTATTTCAATTGATTTATAGGATACCTTTGTGCCTTCTTTTTCAGTATTATTACTTTATTTTCTTCCTGCGCCACGGCATGGTACCTTTCGTTTTGAACAAGTCTTTTGGCATGGGTGTCTCTTTTCTAACTTATTTTTACTAAACCTGTGTAATTGTTGATTAATATTTTTGTTTTAGTTAAACGGAACTTGTCGGACGAATGGTTATTCAAATGATAACAATAGTTCTCCGCATCCGCTGACGAATACGCATCTGGAAATGGAAAAAGTACGGTAAAATGGACGGAAGAGAGTTTATTTCCAGAGAGAGAGAGAGATAGAGAGGGGGGGGGGAGAGAGAGAAAGAGAAAGAGAAACTAGGCGAACGCAGCGCGAAATGGGGGAATGAGAGAGGTAAAAATAGAGAGGAGAAACACATATAAAGAAAATAGGGAGAGAGGAGAGAGAGAGACAGAGTCAACGATTCGAAAGGGGGTTCCCATGTTTAGATTTTAGACTATAATTGTTCAATTTTAGACTGTACCTGATATGTTTAGCTAGCGACAGTTCTCAAATTGCCTTCCTGTCGCTTGTTTATGGTTATGACGAGAGCTTGAAACGTATCCTGTACTTCCGTTCCATATGTTATATGCAAAAACCTGGAAAGCTTGCAAAACCAGTTGTCCAGCTCGGAAACCACGCACCATACCACTTTAATTGTTTAAGCTCATCTCCTTTAGGTTACGGCTTTCTCGATCTCTTCTGAAGATGAACAGCCGCTGGATCTTAGTTGGCCTGAGGGCCGTTTCAAGCAATTGGTCTATGTTTTACTGGCACCAATTACCTTCCCGTTGGTACTAACGTTACCGGACACCCGGAAACCGGTAAGAGTCTCTCTCTCTCTCTCTCTCTCTTTATCTCTTTCTCTCTCTCTCTCTCTCTCCCTTTCTCTCTGTAGTTCTCTTTCTCATTCTCTACTCTGTCTCTCTCTTTCTCATTCTCTACTCTCTCTCTCTCTCTCTCTCTCTCTCTTTCTCTCCAACTCTCGTGTTCTAAAATGGTGCTTCAGGAGTTGAAGAAGTGGTTCTTCGCCACTTTCTTTGGTTCAATTGTCTGGATCGCTCTTTTCTCCTATTTAATGGTTTGGTGGGCGAACACCATTGGAGAAACGCTGGGAATCCCAACTGAGGTTGGTAATATACTATTTTTAAAGCGACATAGCCACATAGCACCTGGTTTTGAGCGGCATAGCACCGTTTTTGGCACATAGCGGGCATCGATTCGTAGTAATACACAGTTGTACAATTGTCAACTATTTATTTTCACAAACCACGTGTCATACCGTTTTAATAAGTTTACAATACAATGAATTTCAATCCGAGAAGGCTAGAATACGAGAATTCCCCGCCTTTTTCTCTGCGTGTTTCACATTAGAATGCTATTTTCTGTCACCAGGGAATATTTCCCCGAGGGAACCGGAGTGGTGAATATGGCCTCAGTATTAGGCTTTAATACGTTCGATTTCAGATCATGGGCCTAACTATCCTGGCGGCTGGAACAAGTATTCCTGACCTAATTACCTCAGTAATTGTGGCCAGAAAAGGACTCGGTGATATGGCCGTCTCGTCATCAATTGGCAGCAATTTGTTCGATATTTGCGTGGGGTCGGTGAAAATTAAAGCGAAATAGCGGCCGGTTTTTGAAACACATCGAGTACGCCAGCATTCTTATTCAGCTTATGCAAATAAACATAAAGTAGAATAAAAAATCGAGCTAAATTCGACTAAATTAACATAAATAGTAAGAATTTAGTTGACCACTATGCGTTTCAAAATCCGGCCGGTATTTCGCTTTAAGCAACGTCATTGATCTTTTTGTTTTCCTTTTTATCCTTATACTTTGGAGAATATATAGGATTTCAATAGAAGCAAAAGAATGCATAAACGTTACAGTGAAAACCCCTACTTTCTACGCCAGCACACTCGTTGTTTTTTATGTGTCGGTAGGAAGTAGGAATATACTTTACAACTTCACGCTACCCCATCCCCAGGTTGCAATATGATACAGTAGAACGTTAGAATCGAAAGGTAGGCAAACCTGTGGCTTAGGCTTAGGCCTGGCTTATAACCTCTCATGCTTGCAGGTTACCCGTACCATGGCTTCTCTACTTTCTCATCACCCTGCTCAAAGATACCAGCCAGCCAGTACCTACAGTATCCATAATTTCAAATGGACTAATTTGCTCTGTGGGACTCTTATTCGCAATGCTGATCGTGCTGGTGATATGTATTGCACTATCCCGGTAAGTTAAGATTAAGACTATATTTATTGAATGATTTTTTTAATAGTTTGTTTTGAATCTGACAGAATTTTTGCCTAAAAATATTGGCGTCTGTGCGGCGACGGTCCGGCACAAGTTGTTGTGCGCGGCACAGAAATCGCACACGTATTTTAAAATTGTTTTCAGGTGGAAAATGGACAAGTTCTTCGGACTGATAATGATAATTTCCTATGTGATTTTCTGCTTGTTCAGTATATTTTTGGAAACTGGACACGTGATTTGTCCACTACGTTTGGCCGGACAAAAATGCTAATTAGTATAAATTTATAAATACATTTAAAATAATTAAATAATTATGTTTCTTCAAAAAATATTATACAATTACATTTTATTATTCATATTTTTATAAGAACATGACGAAAATAAATATTTATGTGCCCATCAAAGAGTAATTGTTAGTTAGTCATCGCTATTGTATTTTTTCATTAAAATCAAATATTCTAGCTCAAATTGAAAAACTCATAATTTAATTATTGAATGTGTTCAAATACCGGTTGGTCTCATACGTAGAAATTGAGATTTTGAACTCAAAGTTTCTTCTGCTTCTTAATTTACTAATTTGGAAGGTTGCTATATTTATGTATTTCTACTGGTTTGTGATCTCATTTATTGACTGGAAATAAAAAAATATACGGCTTATTTTGTACGCGAATTTCTACGCAATACCGCAATACGACATAACATGCGGACTGAAGCTAGGAGAGCTATTTGAAAATGCATGTCATGCTTTTCTTATCTCATTATATAAAGGACTAGAGCTCGGCGCGCGCTGCGGGCTCGCCTCGCTCTAGCGTTTTACGTTTTACTTGAGCGTTCGCGCAAGCCTTGTATTTTATGTACTATTTTCCTTTTTTTCTGCGTTAAATGCGCGTCTGACATCATCGTTGAAGTTGATTTACGTCATTAATATATCACTACGGTGAAGTTTGCACGTCGACGGCGATGCACTTTTGGAGCGTTACCGTTACGTGACGCGAATGGCAATCTTTTTTTATAGGGGGTGCTTAGAAAAAAGGTTCGTTTGTCCCAACGTGAGCAACGTAAATTAGAATATCTCAAGTCCGCGGGTGTAAAAGTAATAAAAGGGGCGTCGGAGCTCCGTGTTGATCAAGCTGGAGAGCTCGGCCACTAGTTTCAGGCGTTTGGTATAAAAAGGCCAACTTTCGCAACCCTTCAAAATAAGCGAGCTTGAAGCTGAGTCTAGATTACATAAACTTTGGAAGAAACGTTTCAGCTGTTTCATACATGTAGATATAAGTGATTATGCCATTCCTTGATAGTCTAAAAGCAATACAATTTAAATAAACATGTACACAGCTTGGTAATGATATAGATATGGTTCAGCTATGGGTTTTATTTTTATTTTTATTTTTTTACTTTTCAAGATAAATTTTCAATGTTGTATCGTTGGCCAATGCTCAAGGAAACTAATTATGAGCCGGATAGTTTAAATTAGCAGAACAAAAAGTAGTAAGCTCACTGTTTTGCATAAACTGTAAGTTGCAAAAGTTTACGAACATATTTAAGTGAATATATATATATATATATATATATATATATATATATATATATATATATATATATATTAATATATATTTATATATATATATATATATATATATTATTTTCTTTCCTTTTCAATCTTCTTTCTTTTTGATATATTTGGCCCTTTATGGGACACAGGGCGGAAACAATCGGTCTTTCGGTCTTTATCGCAAAAATTGCTACGTGAACACATAATAGACCTCGAATATATTCACTGAACGAGCTATATTCTCTCTCTGTCTCCCTCTCTCTCTCTCTCTCTCTTTTTCTTTCACCGTCTACATATGTTTCTAGTTTTCTCTCTCTCTCTGCCTCCCTCTCGCTCCCCAATCTTTATCCTTCTCTTTCTTTCTCCCTCTGTCTGCTTCCGTTTCTCGTCTGCTCTCTCCCTTTCTCGAAGATTATTTGAATAATCTTTCTTTCATAGAATATCGTTTGGGATTACAATTAGACTTATATAAAACGTCAAACAAATTTTTTTTTTTGAGAACTAGCACTTGTAATTTTCAGCATTATATTGCTTTTGGTTTAATTTATCCAATAAAGTTTCACCTGGTTTGCATGTACTTACATTTTTAGTTTATGTAAAAAATCTTTCCTCTTATGCCCTGCCCATGTTTGCGAATCGCACTTGTGAAAATGACAAATGCCTGTCCATGTTCGAGTCAATGTCATTGACAAGGTCCCGCAGCGACTTTGCATCTAGTATGGATCTATTTCAAAATAGTACTGATCTATTTCAAATAGTACGCATCTAGTACGGATCTGATAACTTTCGTTGCGGGACTATGTCAAACGCGTCATTCGCATGGGTTACGGTAGGCATTTGACATTCATGTAAAATGGCCTGAACATGGACAGGCATTTGTCATTTTCGCAAGTGCGATTCGCAAACATGGACAGGGCATCATCTACGTAGTCGTTGCGTGTCATTCGCTTCCTCGATGAATAAATTAGCCTTGCCCGAAATATTTTATTCTAACTTCTAACTTCTACATTTTAACAACTTCTAAACTTACTAACGTCTTTTTAATATCTTTTTGTTTGGTAATTTTGCGGCTAGTATATAAATCAAGTTACTAATAACCTGAAATTATCATCACTATCGTCGAATTAAAATTAAAATGTGAAGAATATTTTGATAAATATTTCAGCTAACGTACTGTTGGTCTAGTTTCTAGTAATACCACTATGGACGCATTAAACATTCGGTTTGTTACGGGAACCACGCACCACAACGACGAGGTGCGGTAGTTTATAATTTTATTTGCAATTGTTTTAAAGCGAAATACCGGCCGGTTTTTGAAACGCATAGCGGACAATTGAATTCTTACAAATTTATTCTAATTTGCTTTAATTTAGCTCGAGTTTTTATTCCAGATTATGTTCATTTGCATAAGCTGCATACAAATGCTGGTGGTGTACTCGGTGTTCTAAAAACCGGCCGGTATTTCGCTTTATATACAAATCCAATTGGCCGGTTGCCTAGTGGTATAAACTATAAACCATTTATTCTTTTTTTTTGGTACGCTCAATATATTTATTTATTTATTAAATAACACCGAGGTGTGCATCAAATAATATGATGAAGAGAAAGCAATGTAGAACTCTTTTTAAACAAGAACTAACTAAAGAGGTTGTACTGCCAAAATGTTGTACCTTTTTAGGTTCTTCACTTTCTTTTGAATTACTTTCGAATCAGCGAACCTATTACGACAAGCCTGGGTAATAATTTGATCTTGTCCCTACATACTAATGTTTATTAGCAACACATAAAATGAAACAGATATATATATATATATATATATATATATATATATATATATATATTATATATATATATAGAGAGAGAGAGAGAGAGAGAGAGAGAGAGAGACAGAGACAGAGAGAGAGAGAGAGCGGGAGAACATTCAACACGAGGAGATCACAGACAAGCCACAGGTCATAGAAGAAATTTGCCTTAGGTATTCAGAAGCCACCGCCGAAGATGTTTCTGAATTCTTTTGCGATCTCCGCGATGGTGGACTGCAAAATGGTCAACATTCGATTCTAGCCTTTCAAGGTATTACGACCGGTTTTCAATTAAAGCGAAATACTTGCTGGTTTTTGAAACGCATCGTGGACAACTCAATTCTTATGCATTCATGCGAAGTTGCTGTACTTTGAATTTATACTAGTATACTCATGTGTTTCAAAAACCGGCCGGTATTTCCCTTTAAATAATGGAAATCCCTATAGCGAGTATCTTCAAGAGTAGCATCATCCTTATTTCAACAATTATTCGCCATGATTTTTTTCATCGACATATGTTTAATGACCAAGAATATATCCTATCGTAATCGATAAATCCGACTTATGGATGTTCTATATTGTGCACTTCTAATTATTTAAGAGGACCGGCTAATTGCAATATGTCTAAACGATGTGAAGGAAGTCATGGAAGAAATTGCTACAGAATTACAGCACCATTTTGATCCTCATAAGGATTACGCTATAGGTAAATTTACATAGGATATTTGTCGGATATATTAGTGGCGACGTGGTAGGCTTACAGCAAGAGGGCTGGCGTATACCTGCTGACAGAGGTCGCCTCCAACGAGAATATCAATGCCCGTATATGTGTGTGCATGTATGTGTGTATGTGGGTGCGTGTGTGCATTCATGCGTATACTTATAAGAGTAATTGTGTGTGTGTGTGTGTGTGTGTGCGTGTGTGTGTGTGTGTGTGTGTGTGTGTGTGTGTGTACATATGTATTTGTGCTTGCTGTCTATAGATGTAACTTATGTAGCGAGTGTATAATTTATGACTCAATCGCTAGTTTAAAATTATCCATGTCCAGCTGAACTGTATTTTTCACAGTTGCTCCAGATTATGCTCTTTCAGAAATCTCCTCAGGACCCTATCCATCATTGAATGCAAATCGGCTAATTGCCTTCATGGAAGCAATTGAGACCAATATGACGTCATTGATACAGTCAATCAATACCGAAAACAAAAGACCAGAAAAACTATTCAAAGTGGACGTTCTTTGTGTGCACCCGGATTTCAAAGGGTGCGATGTTTCACATGCAAAATATGTGCAAAGTCAAAAGTGATTTCTTGCTCTGAAGTGCGAAAGGAAATTTATTGTCTAGAAGAGTACCATAGGAAATGCGTCAACCCACTTCGTGACTGGTTCACTGTTTTTTTTTTCGTGGGTCTGCCCATTTGGTGACCAACTCGTGACAAATTCGTGACCAAGTTTCATCAAAACCCGTCATCAGATGGTCATCAAATGGTCACGAACCAATCACCAGATGTTTTTTTAGTAAAAACCATTTGGTGTTGGTTAACGACGGTTTTTCTGTGGTTTCGGCAATTACTTCGTTTTCCTGCGACATATGACTATGACGTATCCCAAAAGGTTTAATTACCCAAGTTTGTGGTAATATGTCCTGAAAATGATGAAAACCGAAACATCGACAAAATAAATGGTATAGACCATGTTGTCGTAGTTGGGATTACAAGCACTACAACCTTTGAAATTTTTGAAATTTGAAAGAAAAAAAAGAAAATCCTTGGTGTAATAAATTATTATTATATATATTATTGTGATCATAAATATCGTGATCATCCCTTCACACTTCACAAGGAGCGTGTATCAATTCAATTAGAAAAGTGCAGATATGTGTCGTATCTATAAATTGTATTGATATGTTGAAGAACATTTTTCAGAAAAGGCCTTGGAAGACTACTACTCGCGCGGTCTCTAACACATGCATTGGAGATGGGCTGCCACGCTGTGGTAACTTGTGCTACGGCGCAGGCCAGCCAGGCTATCTTCAAAAAGGTGAATTTCTGCAGATTTTTGTGTTTTTTTCTTATATGTTTCTAATTTTCAATGCGAAATTCTACCGGGTTCACTTTATCTTACCTTTGTATTGGGCATACTTAGTTCGAACGCGTGAACATGGGCAAAATAGATTTCTTCCCGTGCGCCAAAACAGTGCGAAAATAGCGCGGCACCCAAGCGGACTTCCGTCTTCCATCAGTGAATTTTCAAGAAGTTCATTCCAGCTTCAATTTCGAACCCTTCGCGAGATGCCGTTCGCCTGTTTCCGAGAGAATAAACAACCAGTCTACAGTAATCTACATGATAATGGACTCAGCGCGAAGTTGATGGCAAAATGGTTGAGCTAATCAATAATACATCAATGTGTTTTTCGAAAATAAATAAATATATTAATATGGAAGTTGTACGATTTTTGGGGTTATTAGACAATGACAAATTACAAAAACGCACGCGAAATAATTGAACTATTGACTATTTAACTCTTGTTTAGGGCAGCGATTGTTATTTTGAAACAAAAGGCCGGTGTATTTATATTCATTTACAATGATCAATATTGTTTGCCAAGGGTTATTGAGGTTTTTTTATTCGGTCCCAAAGTAAACGTTCGTTTAAGCGGTATAGAGTTTGGCTGATGCGGACTTCCTCTGTAGGAAAACATAAACATAACAACCAGAAATGCTGAAAATATATGTTGAGGATGTAAAATAAGCACGTATTACTTATTAGATGTAAAGGTCATTATTTCCGCTAAAACAGCCAAAATCTCTCCTTCCGCTAAAACAGCCAAAGTCATTATTTCCGCTAAAACAGCCAAAAAAGGAGGAATCTTTGAACATTTCCCTTTTTTAGTGCAATTTGCTCCATTGTTACGCAATTGTTGGTTGGTTGGACACACGCTCCGGATGTGTATTTTCTGTAGCAGAACATGTGATGCGTAGTTGATAAAGCTTCCTGTAATGAGGTGCATGTATGAGTATGTGAAATACCAAACATTCATATTTATTTCTTCTCTATATGATTACTTTACTTGCTTATGTATCAATCAATGTTTGTGTTTCAATAAACAAAACATACTGGTCGGCAGATTACTATACAACTATACTGTATGATATAGATATAGACATATAGATCCTCGTACATAGGAAATGGTGAGCCTATTTGGTGATGGTTCTCTGTTTTTTTTTCGTGCGCCAGCCAATTTGGTGACCGCTTCGTGGCCATGTGGTGGCCAAGTTTCATCGAAAACAGCCAGCAGTTGGTCACCAGATGGTCACGAAACAGGCAGAAACAAGTAACCAGACGGTTTTTCGGCAAAAACCATTTAGTCACAAGCCAACGATGGTTTTTCTGTGGTTTCGGGTTTCTGCAATTATTTCGTCTCCTGTGTTCTTCGTTCGTTAGTACAAGCATAAGCCTAAGCCTACGCCTAAGCCTAAGCCTAAGCCTAAGCCTAAGCCTAATTGTAAGCCTAGGCTTCCCAAGTTTCTCTCCTTCTATTCTATAGCCTATAGCCATTTCCCTCATTACCGATTTCTGCCGTTTCATATTTCAAGTGGCAAAGTCGCATATGCCACATTTCGCCATATATTACGGCGATTTGCTTAGGATTCCAAACTAAAACCGGCAATTTTAAAGTATCCGCCGGACAATTGGTATTGTGTATATGCGCGCCAGCCCACACTAGATCGCCTTTATTAGTGCAGCTAGTTTTGCGGGTTTTCTAAGGCGGGGGTGAAAGTCCCCTCCGTTTTCATTACTTTCCGTTTCGACTTTCTGGTTTCAGGATTATGCAAATTTTGCTAATTGCCAGGATTTTGCTTCCTTGTTTGATGGGAATACTGTCTTGACCTTGCGCTTTATTTTAAAGCGACATACCGGTCGGTTTTTGAAACGCATCGTTGACAACTGAATTCTTACGTATTTATGCCAATTTGCTCGAATTTAGCTCGATTTTTTTTATTCTAGTTTTTGTTCATTTGCATAGGCTGCATAAGAATGCCGATGTACTCGATACGTTTCAAAAACCGGTCGGTGTTTCGCTTTAACATTAATATTTTACATCTGTTCCGCGACTACGCCATGCTAGTTTTTCTAATCGCAGCTTCTACAGCACCGTTATATAGGAGAATGCTCCTTGTTGTTAGTTGGCTTATTTTCGTGTGATTACCTATGTATAATGAATTACTAAAACTAAATATAAAAAGTATTTACATATGTATAATGATTTCCTAAAACTAAATAAAATGCATGTTTATTAACTCCAATAAAGGCACGATAACTGCTAAATAAGGAAACTTATTAAATCCTTCTTGTCAAAATGTCCGGACTTTCACAATACTGGTTTAGAAAAGCTTGCCTCCGACAAAAGAAAACTAGCATTTTCTAAAGCCTCCCCTCCCCTAATTACGGTATTAAAATGGGGGATGAAAAAAGTGCACACCTAACTATTAGTCATAGAAATTGGCATCTTTTAAGCGGTATTGCAGATGGATTATTTTTGTACTTGTTCTTTTTATCATTATGCCAGAAGATTTCTCTATAACTATGTGTGTTGCTTGACAGTATCATAAAAACTTGTATTCAAAAAAATTAAAACAGTCTACTTTGGGAAATTTATATCACGCATGTCCTGTGCATACTAGGCAAAGTTGATGCCCGTCCGGCAAGCTTCCGGCACCAAATTTACATAGGATATGCGTATCATATGCAAATTTACCAAAGTAGGTACAATACTGCTTGGAGCCATACACCGCAATGCGCTATTTTAATTGCTCAATTGCCGCTAAAAGTAGACTTTATTTATAAAAAGTACGGTCATTTTCGTCTCGAAAAACCACAAAAAGTCGAGAAAAAAGACGCTCTCAAGTCTTGATTTTCTGTTGAAAAAAAACCTGAGGAAAACGAGACTTTCATAGCCCATAGCACACTTCAATTGCACGCAAACGCTCTTTTATTATTGTTATGAGTGCGCGGGAATAAAGCTTGATTTTTTGCAAGCCTTCGTGATTTCAAGGAATCAATGTAGTTTGGCAAACATTTTCTTTCGGCTTTTTTTTTCTGAATACCACTTTACTCAGACATTCAATCATCACACATAGACTTAAGCATGTAGAATCCAGGGTCCCGTTTGCAAAAAGTGTTTTGTATAGTTTTGTTTTTATAGGAATGCGGGTTTCATAGTACATTTGAACATTTGGACATTTATTAACTTTTGTACACAACAACAAAGTGTTTCTGAAATTTTTCAGCACACATTTATAGTGTTTCTGAAACCCTCCTCTTTTTTTGCCAGTCCCTAAGCGTAAGCGACCTAAATAATCTTAAACATCAACAATTAGCACTTATTAATGAGTTAAAGGGGCGGGCCCATCAAAATAAACCTATAGGCTTTATCCCGCTGAAATATTTTGGGTCCGATATTCGGATAACTGTAAGAACAATTGCACACTTTTTCTTTGCCGTATGACCTGATGGTAACTGGCTCTTGCTGTGACCCAGGAGAGTATATGTCTATGCGTCGTGGCTCACTGGCAAAGTTCTCGTCTCTCACCCATACGACCCGGGTTCGAATCCCGCCCAGTGCTACCATCTTGCAAACATGCCACGGCGTCGGGAATAAAGTTAAAGGGATGGGCTCACTACAAAATCACCTTGTTTTTATGCTTTAGTTTGATTGTACAAAGGTAAACATAAACAAAGAGCATGAAAAAAGTTTCGTGAATTACTCCCTAGGGAAGATATTAGGTAAAAAGGGTGAGTATTGATCTATCTTCCGATAACGTGAGTAAACAAGATAAACTAGGGAACCTAAGAGATATGGCTGAAACACACTGTTTTTCATTGTTTTAAGTAAAATAAACGATGAAAACTACAGTTTATTTTGCTCAAAACAGTGTGTTTCAGCCATATCTCTTAGCTTCCCTAGTTTATCTTGTTTACTCACGTTATCGGAAGATAGATCAATACTCACCCTTTTTACCTAATATCTTTCCTAGGGAGTAATTCAAGAAACTTTTTTTATGCTCTTTGTTTAAGTTTACCTTTGTACAATCAAACTAAAGCATAAAAACAAGGTGATTTTGTAGTGAGCCCATCCCTTTAAGGCGCTCCCCTTGCCTAGCCTTAGGACGGACCTTTCGCTCTGTATTATCTTCTGTGCCGTCTTCTACCGTCTACTTCACTCTATCGGACACATCGGCTAAGAGACACCGCCTTGGATTGGAGCTAAAAATGAAGATCCCCGACTTCGAGAGCAAACGGGACCCTGGATTCTACATGCTTAAGTCTATGTGTGATGATTGTATGTCTGAATAAAGTGGTATTCACATTTTTTTTTATATACAGCCATATTCCCCCGGGACACGCGGTAAGGAAAAAGGGTGCAATTGTTTTATCCGAATATCGACCCCGAAAAATTTCAGCGGGATAAAGTCTAGCCGAAAATTAGTTTACATATTTTATAATAATCCTCCTTTATACGAATTGTAAAATCATACTAAATATATGTTTATTTTAAGGGCCCGTCCATTTAATTCTAGCTAGTAATTGGCGACATTTAGGACTTATAGACCGGTTAACTTTCATCAGACATTTTTTGTACAAAAAGTGTCGCGACTGCGCGACCGCTATATGCTAATTCCACTCATTATAGCTTCTTTCTTTCTATTTTGCTACATTGCTACCGTAACCACACTCAATTGCCTGTGTATCATTTCCACCTTCTAGAACCTTCTAATTGGCCTATTAATAGTTTTCCTAAACTCTATTCAGATATACTCGATTATTATTCGTGTTCTGGTTCCGTACCAAGTTTAGGCGTGCGCGCCATTCTGTTAGCCGTTGCTAAAATTTCCATTGGACTCTCCGCTATTTGCCGGTAATTACGTAACCGGTGTCTAGCGGAAGCCACCCTACTCTGGTGATTTGCCGATCTATATAAAATAGATCGGTGTCTCACTATTAATTCTCTCATTTACTGTGATACTTGTTTTATTGTATTTTATATTGTAACCAACCAATAAACCTTAACCAAATTGTGTTGTTCTTATTGATTTGGCTATTGCTCTATATTGTTTGTTGTTGGTTACTTAATTGGCTGAAAGGCCGTTAGTCCTCAGTTTGCCACTACTTGTCGTCGACAAGTAGCTCCTCAGAACCTCTTCTTGAACATTGGTCTGCGTGGCAACTTTGGTCTTAACATTGGTGCCCCGAAGATTCGAACCGGTGACCGCGAATAAAACAATCTTTATTCGTGCTTGCTTATTTAACCAATTATCCTTTGGAAACCATCCTTGTCTCGTTTCTTGGTCGTCATCGAGATGGCACCTAGAAATACTAATATTTCATTCAAAGCCCTCATTCTCGAAGATACCCTAGAATTTTGGAAAACCAGATTCGAAACCATTAACCACCAGAGTCTTGAACTGCTCCAAATGGAATGGAAACCCCTTCCCAAAAATGACCCGGTCTTTACTAAACTGAAGAAAAAATCACTCAGAACCATTTCGAGACTAGAATCAATCGAACGTGGACTGGTTGATTCTATGTGCACAATCGATGACTTCACAGGCAAACCCAACGCCGAGTTGGAAAACTATGTATTCACCAACGATCTTAGAGGTGTTTTGCGTAGAACCAGAACCATGCGAACTGAACTAAAAACCCTGCTCGAAAACTACGAATTGGAGGCAGAAATCTGTAGTTCAATAATTCCTGTTCACGTAGAAAATGAACCAAACACAAACCTGAATTCGACAATCCCTGAAACCGAGCGCGTTGCCGACGAGACATGCGAGCACAGCCGACCAGCGGAGATGAGCGAACGGAGGACAGGATCAGCGGATAGCAACCTGAAACAAAGTGCAGGTAATTCTGCACATTCTGAAATGGAAAATAGTGTACCATTTCTAACTCCCTACCGTACCCCCAATGCTCGTCCTGTAACTGGCAGGCCGACTGCCAGATTTGAAACTGAATTAAACCAAAACCATTTTTCAACTCCAACCATTTATACGGATACAGGTGGAAATAATTCATTTGAAATATCAACTCCTGTCGACGGATATCAACCCACCACTCGCTTCGAATTCAACCCTGAGCCAACCCCAACAACTCGCATGAAAACAGAACGATACGGTGAGTTTAGCGTATTCAACGGGGGTGAAGTCCAGACGAATAACCAAAGACTGACGCCACCCGAAAACCTTGAGAGTGGCCCTCCTGCAACCCAACACAAAACCGATGTAAATTTTTACTCACCTGAATATGAACCACGTCTTCAAACGATGCGGAATCGCAGCCCAGACACGAACCACCGGACGAACCATGAGACCCTGAAACCAAATGAAAGTGAGTTTGACCTCAAACAGTGTCCAAGTTTACGGGAACGGAGAGACACAGACATTTACAAAACCAACCCCATCTTTAACCGACAGTACCCTGAGAACTGTACGGCTGAGGAAAGAACAGTAACCTTATATAACAAAAGCCAGCCTTACACGATGCCGCCAGACGCCCGAAATGTGGAAAATTACCTGGATCAAGAGACGGAGAGGAGTTCCACAGTGGACGATGCCGGAGCTGAATCTCGGACACAGGAGACAGATCGAGAAGATGTAGATAAGTTTTTTCGTGCCTAAAACGGTACAAATAGAAACCACAACCTCTTATCCACAAACTGCTGCAACCCTAATTAATTCGTCAAAAACAACTATTGGAGATGCAAAACCTCTACAATACACGGGAAATCACAACTCGAGAAACCAAGTAAACCGAACATGGAAACGTAAACCTCAACTGAACAGCGAACCAAAACTCAGGAAACGAATACGATACGAACAGAAAAAATGGAAAGACAACCCACGACAACCTGTCTTACAACAACATTTTAAATTGTTAATCCACCAACCTTCAAACCCATTCCAACTGCCGTCCTACCATTCGAAACCCCTCAAACCAGTTGCGCCGAGCGATCAGAGCGCACATAACCCTGCAAAAATCAACATTTCAACCTCACTCGTCAAATCCAAACAAACGAGGAAACCACACGAGGAAAACACTTATTCTACACATTGTAGGTCAAGGACGGAAGCGCGGAGAATAAGGCTACGAAGAGTATCGGCAGGACGGCAAGCTCGACTCAACACCGCCGACACATGATTCATCGTCTACTGCTTCGTAATTCGCCCTCGTCGCTGTTAGCGCCTTACTCTCTATCCTCTGTGTAGCATCTCTATCCTCTGTGTAGCATTTCACTCTGTGTAGCATTTAACTTTTGTTGCCGGGAGGATGCAAGCAGCGCGCAAACAAAAACAAACCAAAAACCAAAATCATTTCACAAAAAATCCTGGACAAATTCAAATTAAATATTTTCCCGCGCTACGCATTTCGTTGCAAGTACGGTAGTAAGCGCGCGCGACCCAACAGGTCTAGGGGCACTACAGTAAGCCAACTGGTATCTGCGAAGTACAGTACGTACAGCAAGCTAACTTGGAAACTGTGGTGTCTTGCTATAAGTGCGGAGGCCAGTTATAATATTATAACCAGGACCGCCACGCACTAGACTTCTAACCAAAACCTTTAGTTAGTAAAACCAGCTAAACCTTGTGTAGCATTTGCTCGCCTCCCCGGAATGTCGCGACTGCGCGACCGCTATATGCTAATTCCACTCATTATAGCTTCTTTCTTTCTATTTTGCTACATTGCTACCGTAACCACACTCAATTGCCTGTGTATCATTTCCACCTTCTAGAACCTTCTAATTGGCCTATTAATAGTTTTCCTAAACTCTATTCAGATATACTCGATTATTATTCGTGTTCTGGTTCCGTACCAAGTTTAGGCGTGCGCGCCATTCTGTTAGCCGTTGCTAAAATTTCCATTGGACTCTCCGCTATTTGCCGGTAATTACGTAACCGGTGTCTAGCGGATGCCACCCTACTCTGGTGATTTGCCGATCTATATAAAATAGATCGGTGTCTCACTATTAATTCTCTCATTTACTGTGATACTTGTTTTATTGTATTTTATATTGTAACCAACCAATAAACCTTAACCAAATTGTGTTGTTCTTATTGATTTGGCTATTGCTCTATATTGTTTGTTGTTGGTTACTTAATTGGCTGAAAGGCCGTTAGTCCTCAGTTTGCCACTACTTGTCGTCGACAAGTAGCTCCTCAGAACCTCTTCTTGAACATTGGTCTGCGTGGCAACTTTGGTCTTAACAAAAAGGAGACATATGCGGATTTCGCGGTCTACCGCTGTGATAATACCAAGGCGAGTTTTAGCTTACGATTAGCAGTGACGCTAAGCAGTTGTTAAGTATCCGGAGATATGGGTCACTAGGATATTTTTTAACTTTTACTTTTTTTTGTCTAAAAAGTGTTTTCTATTAGTAGAGGTATCAGGAATCAGGGTTTATAAGTAAGATGCAAGATGTGAATACAAACGCTTTCCTTGTTTTGTCTTTACCTCATGAATGAAACGTATTATTTACTTTGCTGTGAATTTGTTTATACGGAGTATATGTGTGTTTTCATGTTTACAATCTACTTACTTTTTTATTATTATAGGTGAAGTTCATCAAAGGTTTCGATATTAAACGTGAAGAATATGAATTTTTGAACTGAAATATTTTCGAGTTGAAAAGTTGACTACTTTTTAATGCACTTTCCGGTCCGTTAATGTTAGCAATAAGAATACACAGTTTACATACAATATTACACATTTTATACAATATAATACAATTTAACTATTTAATTATACAATATTATACAGTATAACATAGGATGGGCTACTACGTACATAAAACATTTGTTAGTTTATAATTTATAAACAACGCTCACGGTTATTAGGGACTACATAGGGGCATAGTCTGTGTTCTTCTGCTGTCTTTTTATTTATTTATTTATTTTTTGTTTCATTGTCTGTAGATTATATTTATACATTTCACTTTTTTTCGTAGATACCTCCCAGGATGCGGGAATCATTACTATTTCTAATTACCATTTTGGAAAGCGTCCAACCTTTTTTATTCCCTAATTTATTCGGTTCTTCGTGTAATTGCCCTACACAATGCGAAGCTCCGGCGCCGATGCGGCAACCGTGCCAAATATTCTGCCCGCCACCGGCACAAAGCTGCTCCTCAGGAGGTTAGAAGAACAGTTAAATTATGCTTTAAACAGATGTAAAGCAGTATAGCACGTGGTTTGTGGAACGGGACATCGACCTATTATTTACAAATTATTTATGTTCCGTGGTTCACGTACGATTGGATGGTTGTTTGAAATATGTTTAGAAACCACGTGTCATCCCGCTTTAAATTAGATTAACTATTTATACTCAGGAGGTTACGGATCCTGGATTCCTCGGTTGTTGGAGATTTCCTTAAAAACCACGTGTTATCCCGCTTTAAATTAAATCAACTATTTATACTCAGGAGGCTACGGATCATCGATGCAATCATATGGTCCCTCATATTCTTCTAACTATGGTGGACAGTATCAATCGCCCTCTGCTTACCCTCAAGCTCAAGCACCACCGCAAGCTCTTCCGCAATTTCCAGGTTTTCATTATATTTCGTTTTCGTTCCTGGTCTTATTAAAATAATATAACGGCCGGTTTTTGAAACGCATCGTGAACCATTATAATGAAAAAACCCAGCTAAATTCGAGCAACTTTGCATAAATACGTAAGAATTCAGCTGCCCACGATGCGTTTCCAAAAAACCGGCCGCCAGTTCGCTTTAATATATTTCCCGGAGTAGTTTGAGAAATAGTATCTATACTATGTGCACGTCTTTTAGCAAATGATACTTTCTTAGCAACGTTGGCCAAAGCTTGGGCCTAAGCCTAAGCAGCCCAGTCATTGCAAGACGAAGGAAAATGAATAAGTTCAAAAAATTTCTGTAATTTCAGCACAACAGCCAGGATATGGACGAGGTGTTTATGGCCAACGACCAATATTTCAACCGCAGCCCCAACCATTACCAGCGCCACCGCAGGTACGGTTTATATTTATGTTTGTAAAAGGAAACGTAAGTCAAGTAAGAAAGTAGACCAAGTAAGAAGAAGGAAAAAAGTAAGAAACGTAAGTAAATGTAAGTTACGTAAGAAACGTTAGTCAAATACGACAGTAGTGCACCTAATAGTATTGAAACAATTTAAAACCACAACAAGTTGCTTTGATGATCTTCATTTATCTGAAAGAAAATAACATCTCATTGAATTGTTTGAATAGATTTTTGAATCACGGTCCTGTATTCGATTATCGTAATTCATAAAATATTTATTACGCAAAAGGTTCCCGTATAGAAATGATATTGCCCTACATGCACAATTTGCATATAATACATGTAAATGCAGTGTCTAGGATGTCTTTCAAAACCACGTGTAATTCCGCTTTACTGTTCCAGCAATCCTATCAACAACCTCCTCCAATAGTGAGTCCAGTGGCTGCACCAGTGCCACAATACAACCAATCACCGCAGTTGGTGCCCGCGCCGTCGCCTATTGGTTCGGGCTATCAGGTAACTACTGTAACTTTAGTAGCTCTACGTTTTGTGTCTTATGGCATGGCGTACTCAACCCTCTCGTGAAGTCTTAAAGTGTGTATTACAAATTTGTTCAGGACAGTACCTTCATGGTCATCTAGAATATGAATGCCACGTTACTCTTTTTTTTCTAAAGATACCGGCAACGTTTAAATCACTACCCAATTGCAGTTTTCTCAAAAATACGGTGGTAAAATACCCAGTAACCTGAATATTAACCCAAAGTAGACTTTGCACTTTATATTTTTCTCTCATTCTATGTATATATATTCTTTTTTTCTAATTGTACTTTCTCTTTTCTTTTTCTCTCTCTAACTCTCTCTCATCTCACTCTCTCTCTCTCACTCTCTCTGTCTCTCTTTCTCTTCAAAAGCGAGCAAAGCGCTGCGCGCCGCGCAATCCCACAATTAGAAGCGGATTTCGCGGCTCAATTTGGCGCTTCGTGTGTTTCTTTTCGTGGCTTTTGTGGTCATTTGTCTATTTTCTGGCGCCGTCAAGGGTAGTGACTCAAAATGGAAAACAGGATGGAATACGGCGAGTTATAACTTAAAATTAACGAGTATAAAAACGGGTAGACCACTGTTTTGAACTTTTTGGGAAATAGGTTGTATATGGCTTTGTAGGTAGAGTTAAACGTTGAAAGGGGAAAAACTAAAGGTGGATGAAATTAAATAAGCCTTGATTTCCACAAAGAACGCAATTGAGGCTACGAAATAAAAAGATGAAGATAAAAAGAACCGGTTATTTAAGGGTGAAAATACAGATTCAATGTTTTGCTTATGACATGTTCCGCAGAGGTCCTGAGCACTAGGCGGAGTTCCAGGTGACAAATTTCTCGACGTCTTCGGGCTATGGCCAGGAGGGATCGCCCATGATTTCCTTGCCTGTTGGTGGTTTCAAACCGAATCCGCAGAAATGGTGCACCGGGGTCCGGTTCATTTCTGAAGCCGGACGTACTGGCCCTTAACTTCCCAGAGGCCAATTTTCTCGCTTTGCTCCAAGCCGGCGAGACATCTGAGTAAGGCCGTATTCACCAACACTCAATGAGCCCTCCCTGACCTCCCCAGGGAGCTTAAGAGTGCGAGAGCAAAAGAGATTCAGAGCGCGCTTGTGCCTAGGTAGGGTTCCCTGTAAATGACCATGTTATGGGGGCCTAGGCCTTTCCAAGAACCCTTTTTTATTGTCATTTTTCACTTTTTGTTTCAGACCGAAGTTTCTCAATCTCTGCCTGAACCGCAACCAGAACTATCACAGGGTGTTGGTAGTACTGGTGGACAAGCTTCGCAATCGTACGTCGACCAATCGGTAACGTGAAGTTTTTTTCTTTATTCAAGGGTGGAAATACAGTTTCAATGGTTGGCTTATGACTTGTTCCGCAGTGGTCCTGAGCATTAGGCGACGAGTTCCAGATGACAAATTGCTCGACGTCTTCGGCCGAGGGTAATTCAGCGTTGTAGTAATTAACAAGCTACATCTTACAAGTACTCTACACGCTGCCAGACATGACCTCACAGTATGATTTTGTCTTGTGGTCTTGAAAATGGACTGATTTTTAGACTTTTTTTGGAGATGTATTGGTTTATTGGAAACTCGATATTTTTATATTTTCAGCAGAACACCGAATCATTCGGTAACAATGAAATGAGCAGCAATGGTGTAGGAAACGGAGGCGGAGCATCGTATGCTGAAGCGCAGCAACAACCTCAAAGTGAACAAGGTATAACCTTAAAGCGAAATACCCGCCGGTTTTCGAAACCCAGCGTGGACAACTGAATTCTTACGTAATTATGCAAAGTCGCTCGAATTGAGCTCGATTTTTTTATTTTTATTTATGTTCATTTGCATATGCTGCATAAGAATGTTGGTGTACTCGATGGGTTCCAAAAACCGGCAAGTGTTTCGTTTGGCAAAAGGGTAAGCATACTGGACCACCTAACAAGAAAATAACTGAGATGTAAGACATACTTTGTCTGGTACGTATATTTGAAACAAAAATGACCAACGCAAGCGTAACTGACAATCATACTTATTTTTCAGATCAAGCTCCACAGTACAACCAACCATTTGCCGACGAGCAAAGCCCGGAATATAGGTGTGTAGTTTATTTATCTCTCTTTTGATATCCCCTGCTCGCCTGTTTCTAACTCGCTGTAACTATTTTTTCTCTCTCTCTCACTCTTCCAGTCTATATCAGAATTCGGTACTACGCTGTAAGGTTTTTTTAGCGATGAACTCGACCACGAGGGCGCATATCAAGCTTCGCGCAACGACCGAGCCAGCCAGCCAATTCTCAGTAGTATGAAGGTTGGGTTTTACTTGTAGCTTATGGTATAAATCTTTTACGCTTCAAGGGCGTGCACCCTTATTCAGTGGGTGTACAATATAGTGTCCAATTTTGCTTGTGAGCAGTAGGCGACGAGTTATAGATGAGCAATGCGGATATGTGTGGTCTATGGCAGTTTCTGTAGTTTTATTCAATACTTTTCATTATGCTCTAAACGAATGTCCATGAATAATAATGAGGGAGCTGTGTGTTAATCGACACCCTTGGTTTATTTACACAATTGTTAACTTTACAAGCAAACAAGTACATTTTTTTAAATTCTATATATGAAATGCCCAGTTGCACATATATATATATATATAATTGAAAATACATCTGCACAGCATAAGCTTCACATAGCACCTGTCATTACCCTTTAAACAAATACCCCTGCAACATTGTGATATTCTTTGATTTAGGTTCTCTCCCGTGGTGAGGGACACAGTGGAGCCTCTGAAAACTACGAACTTGCCCTAAAACAGGCAACTGTAAATGAGCTTGATCGAGAATTAAGCGATACGAGGTTTTCCTTTATAGATTACTTTATTTAAAGCGAAATACTGGCCGGTTTTTGAAACGCATCGAGTAGACTAGCATTCTTATGCAGCATATGCAAATGAACATAAATAAAAAAAAAATCGAGCTAAATTCGAGCAATTAGCATAAATACGTAAGAATTCAGTTGTCCACAATGCGTTTCAAAAAACGGCCGGTATTTCGCTTTAAATATTTATCCAATGTTACATATGTTGTAGATTTTCCTTTTTTTTACCTTGTCTTTCATATATTTTTGTTTGCAATACTCACATCTTCGTTCTGTGATAGCTATAAACGTCTACCGATTTTCGTTTGTTTTGTGGCATGTAAAGAGAAAGAACATATGTAATATGTTTTGTAATATAATATGATCTACAATATACTATTACTAATAATATTTTATTATTTCCACTAATACATCCGTCGTTCTCAGGCCGCAGCGATCGTCAGAAGCGTCAGATCAACGGAGAAAATCAAGTGAAGGAATTAGCATACCAAAATCAGTACCGAACTATGAAAACGGCGAACGATTACAGAGAAATGCGGGCAAAGTTTGCACTTTTTACTATTTGAAAGTAATATTGCGTTTTTGGTACCAATGCCGTTACAGTAAGCGTAAACACAAACGAATATTCATAGTACACCAAATTCAATTTTCAATAGGTTCACAATAACCAAATACCAAATAAACGTCACACACTTTAGCGAAAATATATATTTTATTTCTAAAGAAAATCAAAAGGCCACATGATATCAATCAGATTTAGGTGTTTTTTTTTTTATTTGGGTAGACTTAGGTGATTTATGTGGTTTCGAATATTTTTTAGTTCACAAAATTCAATTTCTAGTCAAAGTACACGGCGAAAATCACGAAAAGTATGAAGAATTTCCGAGATGAGTTTGATATTTACGAAGATCTTGTGGGAACGCAACAGGCAACTGGTATGTATTTTATAATTTTACTCACAGTAAAAAAAATTGAAATTAATTTTCCTTTTTTGCTGGGGAAATCACGAAAACCCCGATTTCGCCCCGATTTTTTTCCAAAAAAAAAACCGATTTCGCCCCGGTCAAGGCCCGATTTTTTGAGGGGCTTGATCGGGGCGAAATCGGGGGTTTTGGTTTCCCATGTTGTTGCACCCGTCATCACTACTTCAAAGAATAAGGGAAATTTCGAAATTATATATTTTTTTTTACCGTAGTCAATAAATATATTCAGAAGAGAATCTGGAACCGCTCGCGCAGAACAATTCGGCGTTCCCGTTACCGCAGAGTAAAAGGGTGAGACTTAATTCTAGGCATAATTGTAAGGCTAAGTCACTTCACGTTGGATAAATGACCAGTTCAGAGTGCTACAAGCATTTGCATATGGTGCATAAGAAAGCAGGTGTACGCAATGCGTTTCAAAAACCGGCCACAATTTCGCTTTAATTTAGGAAACCTCCTTCGAGTCATCCTTCTTCGACAAACCACAGAAAAAACCCAAGAAGGGAATTGTGAAGTGTAATTCGGAAAAGTTGCGACGAATAATGAACGAGGTACGGTGGATGTTCAATCACTTTATCACGTAAGGTGGGATAAACACCGGGAAACCATATCGCTAGCCGCCTTGTGGTTTTGTAAAATACTTCATGACCATTTGCATCGGCTTGTCACGCGTGAAATAAAATTTTTTTTAAATTTGTTGTTACGCTTCAAGAGCGTGCACCTTTATTCAAGGGAGTTCAAAGTACAATTTCAAGGTTTGCCTATGACATGTTCCGCAGAGGTCCTGAGCAGTAGGCGACGAGTTCCAGATGACAAATTGCTCGACGTCTTATAAATACATCTTCATTGGTTCAAGAGTGATTTTACAGCGTATGTCAGCGTCTCCGTCCACGTCGAAGCAAATGATCTATTCTGGAGTGCGAGAAGAATTTGATGATAGGTCTCCGGACGTCATTTGCAGGTTAGTTCTATGTTTTATTACGCGTTGTGCCAGGGCAGCGCCGCCCCGCCACGGCACAACGTAAAATACTTCATAACGTGACGACAATGCACGAGAACAAAAAATATCAATATATTATCTTTTTTGAATTATTTAGAAAACTTTGCTCCATTTTCTAAACTGCATGTGTGTTAGCTGTTATGGAGTTATGGTTGTACCGAATTGCTTTGCGACTTTTTTTTGTTGTGTTTCCCACAAAAATACGCAGCGTACGCCACAATAACTGGGTGGATCGAAAAGATTTTGTTTTAAAGGATAACTTTTCTATTTTTATTTAATATTTAACTTTTCAGTCGTGCCTCGTTCTCGTACATTGTCGTAACTTCACCAGAATACTGCGAGCACAGAAAAGCACCCGTTACGTGTTTTGTTTACTTCCAGCCTTGAATCTTAGCATAATTTTTTTTTATTATTTTTTTTATTATTATTAAATTATTATTAAGTTATTAAATTATGAAACGAAATTAATTTATTAAGTATTTTTTAATTATTAAAACAATATTTAATTATTCAGAATGTTATTAAGATAGCAATATGATCGACCTCGTCTTTTTTTTTGGGTAAAAATGTGTATGTCACAATTATTATGGGGTTCCCAAGTGTCCCAAAAATGTCCGTGTTTCTGTCTGTAAAAAAACTACCGTATTTTTGCACAAAACCTGCATGTTTAATATGAAAAATTTAAAAAAATATTCTCGTGTAGTTCCAAAATACAGTAGTTTTTAAGGATACTTGAAAACCCAGTCTCATATGCATCTTTCATGGTTGTTTTCGCAGTGTTCGCGCATAATATTAGCATATTTACCACATACAATTTTCTTGAGACAGACCTTTAAAACTTAGAATGGAAGCTGCGTAGGTAAACATATGATAATTTCCTTTTCCGCATACAATAATGCTTGCGTGCATTAAAGGGAATATGTAGGCACTCAAAATGAGCAAAACAACTGCGAAACTAGAGTTTCCACACCAGACATGAATTTAAGTAGGCGACTGAATATGTAAATTCGAATATTCTCATTTGCATGCAAATATGTCGCTGTTGCATGCTATATGCCGATGTATGCACATATGCTAAATTTTTTGCTCCATCAGCACTGCCGTGTAAGCCAGGGGGTCAAATAACGCGTTTACTATGGAAAAGATGAACTTTGAAAATCATTTTCTTTTAAATGGGAAACTTTTAACCATTTTTGTTGTTGTTTCCTTAATGAGGAACACACATTCTATTAATACAGCTTAACTTCAAAAAGGGCATACATATTCCCTTTAAAGGGATGGGTTCACTACAAAATCACCTTGTTTTTATGCTTTACTTTGATTGTACAAAGGAAAACTTAAACAAAGACCATAAAAAATATTCCTTGAATTATTCCCTAGGGAAGATATTCGGTAAAAAAAGATGAGTATTGATCTTTTTCCGATAAAGTTGTACTGCAAGATAAACTAAGGAAGCTAAGAGATATGGCTGAAACACACTGTTTTGAGCAAAATAAGCTGTAGTCTTCATCGTTTATTTCACATAAAACAATGAAAAAACAGTGTGTTTCAGCCATATTTCTTAGCTTCCTTGGTTTATCTCGCAGTACAACTTTATCGGAAAAAAATCAATACTCACCTTTTTTACCTAATATCTGCCCTAGGGAATAATTCAAGGAATATTTTTTATGCTCTTTGTTTAAGTTTTCCTTTGTACAATCAAAGTAAAGCATAAAAACAAGGTGATTTTATAGTGAACCCATCCCTTTAATACTGGTTCAAATAGTGATGGTGTTAATCCCGTCATAAACGACTCACAAAAATAAAATAATCATATTACGTACGTTTCAACAATCACTTAATTATTCAGAATCGTTTTGCAGTTATTAGGTAATCTGTCCTTTTAACTGTGTTGGCTTCGCAGGAAAAATTATTTGCGAATTATTGTTTTAAAATTAAAATGCGTCCCATTCCTTTAATTTTAACTTACAATTTGGATTTCTAAAATTGCATATATACCGCTCAACTTTCATATGATTATTATTGATTTATACCTTGAAATAAGCAAACAATTCGTAACTTTTGCGCACTGTCTAGATTTGTTCGAAGTTCTAATAGTTCTATGGATTCCCTCCCCCTTATTTGTGAAAACGTTGCAATATTTCCATTTTTTATTTGTTCATTATAACGTATATGATAGTTTTTTATGATACCTATTGGTTCCCGTTGAAATGAATGGTGTGCTTTAATATTGTCGCACAGCATTGACTACAGTACATGATTCCATAACATAAATATGAATTACTTTCCATGGCTACACTTTGTTTATTTGTGTTAACTTGTAGGTGAAAATATATTTTCTTATGTCCAATTCACACGCCAAAAAAATCGAAAAACTCTTCATTAAAACAAAAACAATCTGCACATTTACACGGTGTAAAACTCAAATGAAATTCGTAATGATAAAAGATAAACACGAGAACTCGCTACAATCTACACACAGTAAAACTCTCGAAAAAAAATCGGAAACTTAAATTTTTTGCAAAAAAAATTAAAGACAAAAAATATTTCTACAAAACGCAAAGAGAAAATGTCAACTGAATGAGAGAGAGATCGAAAAATGAAATAAAATGAAGAAACGCAATTTGATTTTTTCCTGGGGTTTGCACTTTTTACATAAAAATAGAAAGATGAAAAAGTAAAAACTTGAAAATCAAAATTTAAAGCGAAATGCTAGCCCCTTTAGAAAATTCGCATATGATAAGCAAATCCCATGTATCCTATGCTAATTTTGTACGATCGTCCACGGCAATCGTACAAAATTAGCATAGGATACATAGGATTTGCTTATCATATGCAAATTTCCCAAAGGGGCTAGCATTTCGCTTTAACTGTAGCTAAAAACTTGACAAAATAAAGTTACTGTGCAATTAGACATCTGTAGAATCAGGAAAATCTTATTAATGTTTTCTGCGAATAAAAATATACCATTGAGCGAGTATTAGGTGGGAAAGAAAAGATGGAAAGAAACAAAAAGTAGCATTTTTAGGGAACGCTGGTAATGTAATGATGAAATAAACCCTGGAAATGGTGCCTTTTGAAAATGGTATCCTCAAATGGTAGCTAAGAATGGTACAGGTACCTCTGGAATGAACATGCCGTGCTAAAATTCCAATTCAGATTACCAGAGCTCCGGAATATTTGAATAAACAACTCGAAACTATAGTTGGTTCGTAGCTAAGATATAGTCGGTGTGCGGCTCCAAAAAAGTGCGTCAATGAGTAGCCGCCCACGGGCAAAGATTCCGCTGGATATGATGAATATGTATAACACAAAACATCTAATTGCGAAGTTTGAGAACCAAAAACAAATGACAACATCTATTCAGTAGCACAGGTTGGAGGATATAAAAATTAGGGTTTTTTTACGGAATTTAATTGTTACATAAAACTCTTAATAATGTGTTTAAGATATGTGAAACACTGAAAGATATGGAAACGATAAGTAGAGAAAGAGAAACTGGAAAACTTTAGGAAATGTAATTATGGTGATTTAATTTATGGAACTTTTTGAAACTGCACCAACGCTACATTGCCTTTAGACGAAAAATATAGTAAACACCGGGTTACATATAATTTGAGTGAAACACATAACTACGCTTACAGTCGTGGTAAGCTCGTCAACATTTCAATTAGGAAATTATCTATACAACTATTAGCAAACGAAACTTTAAAGTAAAATCCATAGTGAATCACTTAACTATATCGTTAGCATAAAATACCAAAGCAAAATATACAAGCACGAGCAATTTCTAGAATTCTATGTTAGAAACCGTAGTTCGGAATCGAACCTCCGTTGGACTAGCCGTAGGCAAAACGTCAACCAACTGCGCTATCTAGACGTAGAGAGGCTGCACCCCGTTGGACGATTCATAGTCTCTCCACCGGGCATCATCACTTTCGTGCGTGAGAAACCGCTCTCCATACTCTTTTTCCAAACAGCGAAGATCTGACCAAAGTTGGTAGCTCTGAAAGAAAATATGCTTTAAAAAAACTATGATGAAAAAGTTATGCAGCTGGGAAAAGTATATAGAAGTTGTTTGTGAAGAAAAAAAGGAACATTACTGTGAAAAGCGCACTCCTTTACGCAAAGCGCGTAGAGTTATCCCCCAAAGAGACACAAAGACAAAGTAGCCTAGTGGCACAGTTAGATTGAATATTACATGTAAGTATATGCATACCTGCATCCAAATATGGGCAGAAGCTTTCGATACCGTCAGGCGCTTACTCATCTTCACTTGTAAGAGGCCGTTGATGAAGTCGATAGCTGAAAGAAGCAGAAATTCAACTAATCAATAAGCAAGGAAACATTGGCGATGTGCCAAAAGTGTGCCGCGCACTACTCTACACACTCATGTAGCGCATGTATTTTTCCCGTAAAAGAGTATTGGCGACAGAAACGTGTGGGGCCATGAACAAAATTCCCCCATATAGCCACTGGCGAGTTAAAAAACCATCAAGCGATCAAATTATCAATAAATCAATAAATCGATAAACGAATACAAAATCAATACTTACCGGTGTCCGAGATCTCCTTCCACGGATTCGGTGGGTACATGAATTCAGCATTCTGAATCTGATCGTTAATATCCTCGTCTTCATTGAAGGGGAATGTTCCGGACAAACTGAAATATTGGGAAAATTAGAATATCGATTTTTTTCTGACTCCGCCACGGCAAGTTTTTGGATGGCCAAATACGCCAATGAATCTACTTAATTTTTAAAACTTATTCACTGCATATGACCCAAATGTGTTTTTGCAACGTTGTGTTACTGTTCCACTTTGATTTGTTTACCGAATTGTTATTATTTTACAATATTGGTTGGGCGTCTTATTGTTGTCTTAAATAATTAATAATTAATAATTAATAATAATAATAGTTGAAACAACTCACCTAACATAAACAATCACTCCCACACTCCACATGTCTAGTGATCGGTTGAAACCCTTATTCCGGAGGACCTTAAAAAATTCAGACTTCAAAAAATGCTTATGACTTCATATGTACTCCTTGGTCTTTTACGTGGTTGTTATTTTACACATAACATAGATAACACATCGTTTCCTTTTTATTTTCTGGCTGAGATACTCCGTCATTGGTTGGAAGTTACTGTAGAAGAATGGTTGTACTATGAAGTTGACAACGTGAATACCGTCGTCACCTTGCCACAGTGTACTGTAATAAAAAGCCCGACTTTTTAAAATAAAATAAAATAAATATTAAAGAGTACGGTACCTCAGGTGCCAAATAGGCAGGCGTACCGACCACACTTCTTCGGAACGACCGTTCACCAATAATACGAGCAAATCCGAAATCGCATAGTTTTACCTAAAGTAAATTCTTTCTTTTTTTTTCATAGAGAGAGATACAGGAAACATCTTGCAAAATTAACACAATCAAATTTTGACCTTAATTTTTTGTATGTTGAAAGAAAAAATACACAACTATCCAAAAAAACCTACAAATTCTGGCTTTTGAGCGTTTCAACTTTCAATAAAATCAGTGTGTAACTCGTTATACCGTTTTCAAGTTTTTTTTTAAAGAACGTAATTAGATAAACGCTAATTGAAATTATGCTAATTAGTTACAGTACCTGCGGGAAATCCGAATTCGAAGTCAGCAAAATGTTCTCCGGCTTCAAATCACAATGTACGATATTCAAGTTGTGGAGATACCGTAGCGCAACGAGGATCTAGGATAATATAGTTACGGTACTATACAAAATATAACGAAACTAGAGACAACATGCAAATACAGAACGTGAAATGTGATATTATAAAAATATCGTAATAATCACAAAAATAATTTATCAATAACAAAATTTTGTCCAAAATTTTGGTAGTGCAAACGTGTAAAGCATTAGAATGTGGGAGGTTCAATAATTTACTGTCTAACCCCTATAAAAGACTATATTTTTGTTGTATTTAGAAAAAAACCAACCTGCCCAACAAGGAACTGTGTAATCCTCTCGCTAAGTCTACCCTTTTCGCTGCTGAGAATCATTTCGAGCATATCGCCTGCAAAAAATATTAAAATACGATATATATATATATATATATATATATATATATATATATATATATATATATATATATATGTCAGCTTTATTACCTATTTTTGTATGAAAATTACATAGTTGAACTGTCCGTTATTGTTGCAGCGTCTCACATAGCACCACACTATTTCAAGCAAGGGACCATAAACATAAAAAAATTAAGAAGTAAATAGTATACTATACGGTATACCTTTCAACTTTTCCATGACGACGAAAATCCTATCGGGCGTCTCGAGCATTTGCTGGAATTCCACAACACCCGGGTGTTCCACTTTCTAAAGAAAATGAAGTGTAAAGCGGTATGGAACGAGATTTACAAATGCATACCGGAGAACAGGTTCCGATGCTTATAAGCAAATTATATTCCATTGTATGGTGGAAATACACAGTACGGCACATATCATTGAATACAATAATACATGGAATAAACCTGTCCGGCTTATGCTTCAACTTAAAAACCACTAACATTGAGATTTAATAACTAAATTACTCGTGCATTCCCTAAATTGGTGCATACCATAACTGCCAGGCGAGATAAAGGAAAACTACGTAAACTACGTTTCGCCGTTGTTTCATAAAATAAGGTTATCTATGTTAAAATTTTCTAGTCCAATATAGTGAAGATTTTCTAGTCCAATATAGTGTTTTGTTTACAGGTATTTATTCCTTGTCCTGGTGATGCCGAAAGGCGAAACGTTGACATAAAAAAGATTTGGTTTGCATCTGTCCAATCTGTCTTACCGGGAGTCGTATAATCTCGAAGATACTACTGTTACAATTTTTATATGTTTTTGGAAAATCGATCCCACCTGCAATATATGCACCTCGGTGCGCAGCAAATCCTCCTTATTTGGCGGGAATTTCAATTTATCGATTAGTTTCACTGCCACATGCCGGCCGGTCTTACGGTGAATTCCACCGTATACTGTACCGAATTGCCCAGAACCGAGGATTTCGTCGGCGAAGATCTGAATTTGCATATAATACATGGAATCAAATTTATTCAAAGATCAAAGTAATGTTTTCCCCTTTTCCGAAATACCGCTTTTCTTAGGCACACTTTTGAATTAAGATTATGTATCAAAAATTTCGAATAATGGTGGTGAAAACACTTCCAAAGGCTGTTTATAGTGTGGTTTTTTTTCAAACATTTTCAAAGTGATGACTTTAACGCTATAAACAGTACGTAGTATTTAAGTAGTAAAAGACTCAAAGGACTTGAATCCTTTACTCTGTGGTAGGACCTGGTTCTTATTTTCTCGCTTACCTTGTTATTTTGTACTTGTCATTTTATCAATAAACCTTTATATTTATATGTGTATAATACTTTACAGTGTTCGCGTATAAGTATAAACTCCTGCTTATAACTGGTCGTTATTGTGTTAATCACGTGTTTATTTTTATTTATATAATTGCGCATATTTTAGTGTGGTTTTCACGAAAGTTTCAATAAAAATCAAAGATTGTGCCGAACCTGGTACAATTGTGAAAACTCCTGCTCGCTCTGGATTTGCACACCCAGATGTCCTTTCTCGCCTGCAAGAAATATGATGTTTAAAATGGAGCAGCACGTGGTTTCAGAACCGAAGATGTGCAGCTTCACTGCCATGTTGTATATGCAAATTATGTTCCATTATGTGCCAGAAATGACCTAAAGGGCACCGAAATTTGCATATACTACTAACCTTGACTCGGTACTTTGAGCTGTGCCATATCTCTTGCGAGTCCTGTGGAAGACTGTGGTGTGACTGGCATCAGAGCGGCCTATAATATTTTATAATACTTTTTAAAACGTAACTAAATACGTGTCATAACGTAAGTACCCCGTATATCGTACATAAACACAGCATCAGTTTAAACCATCTATACATATACATCATCAGTTTAAACCATCTATACAAATCAGGAAATGAACAATATTTTTGCGCATTTATTTTATGAAACAAGTATTTTGTAAAACAATTATTTGTAAATTTGAATACCTGAATAGCACACGACCATGCTTGTGCAGTCTCCTCAGGCTTGGCAGCAGTTTGTCCACCCGCTAAAATATAATTTTCTATAATTTGTAAAATTGTGAAATATATGTCTCTAACGGTAAGAGTAACGCGCAGGACGCAATCATTTCCTTGTTTTTAAAATAAAATAACTAACTATAAAGCGCCGCGCTTCATGCCTAACTACATTTATAGTGTAGTTTTATTTTTTTTATTTTTTTTACTAAAACACAATACATCGTTTGAATTGCCCAATTAATATAACAATTAAATTCTTCTAATTGTAAGCAGACAATACATGCATAGAAATCCGAAATAAAACAAAGCATGCATTAAACTATTAGGGAATTTTTTTCAAGGTTTATATAACTATTGAAGAAGCCGAAAAAAGCTTAATTTCACTAAATATTGTGAAGTTTGATCAAACCGAACCGAGTGCACTTTTTTAAAGCATTCGGTGCAACACATCATGAACATGACACATCTCTCCTCCACCGGATTGAAAAGTTGAATTTCGTTTTAAATAAATAAATAAATAAAACTTACAACTTGTCGACGGCTGTGGATCATCCACTACATACGTGGGCACTTTTCGGCGCCGCGAAAAATGCACCAACGGGTAGTCAAACGGGGAATTGAAGGGTTCGTAGATTAGCATACTGTAATCGTAGGTGGGTACTAATTTGCATATAGATAAATACAGTAATCAACAAGTAGGAATAATCGATGTCGATATATAGTAGAATGTGAAAGAAGATAAAGAATGACAGGAAAACATACACAAAAAAAAGATAATTTTGGCAAAGAAATATGAAGATAAAATTTCTGTACTTGGGGAAACTGTGGGAAGTTAGAAGGTACGGAACTTATTATGAGCGCAATAACTGAGAATACACTCATGAAAATACACCATAGTGAGCTATGAGCTATGAGGACCGTAGTGTTTTCAGAGGCCGCATTCACCAACACACAGGTAGCCCTCCCTTAGTTTCACGAGCGCTCTGATTCTCTTCTGCTCTCGCGCTCTCTAGCTCCCTGGGGAGGACAGGGAGGGCTCCCTGCGTGTTGGTGAATACGGCCTCCGAACTTTGATCACTGACTTATTTTTCATTCACTCGCTCAATAGTTGACCATGTTTTCAAAAAAAGAACGCTGAATTCAATATAAAAACGTATGACGTAGGCGTCTGTTTGACCGGACTGGCTCAATAAACAACATTTTGACTTTTTGAAGTTTACAAACAAAATGGATTTTAATTGGATTGCGCTATAAAATATGGTCCACGTGAACAATGTCGCTTCTACGAACTTAATATTGAAGTGAAGCCTTAAAGGGAAATACCGGTCGGTTTTTGAAACGCATCGTGAACAACTGAATTTCTACGTAGCTATGCTAATTTGCTCGAATTTAGCTCGTTTTTTCATTCATTCTATTTATTGTCATAGGCCATAGGCTGCATAAAAATGCTGGTCTACTCGATGTGTTTCAAAAATCGGCGGTATTTTGCTTTGAAACATAAATGTTAATTGCGGCTATTTGTAGCAATGAAAAAAAATACAAAAGTGTTTCAGTTGAATTACATTTTTGGCATTCCATATCCGGCAGTTAAATTAGAAGAAATTTATGACAAATTGCTCGAGTGATGCTAGGGCCAGAAGCCGTATTCACCAACATGCAGAGAGCCTCCCTGTCCTCCCCAGGGAGCTAAAGAGTGCGAGAACAGAAGAGATTCAGGGCGCTCGTGAGCCTAGGGAGGGTTCCCTCTCTATTGGTGAATACGGCCTCAGGACGACAGGAAGCTCTGAGCAAAGAATATGCTTATCCAATGCCCTTTTACGTACATATTGAACCTATCACTCGAAAAAAGGAACACTGCCCAATTATCAACTCAATTGTACGAGGAAATTGCGTTTGGTGACGCAAATTCTAGAGCAGACTATACGAAATTAAGAATTCTGAGAAATACTCAAAAGATACACAAAAATACTGAAAGGGCAAAATTGTAAGTTTACGTATTTTTAAGTAACCAAAACATACAAATAACATGCCAAAGTACATACTTAAAAGTTAGATTCATAGGGCAAAATTATGTCACAGTCGCAAGTCTCAGGTAATCTCTTACACTGTAAAGTAACGTCCGTAGTAAGCCCCAGAAGATGGTAGTTAGTTTTAGAAAGTATACACTTTTGCTTTGTGTAGATTGTGTACTAGATAGTGCTCGATAATTACTGACAAACTTTGCTAGTATTATTGTTTTTTTTTTCACCTGCCACCTTATATTCCCATTAGAGAGAGTTTTCCAAGAATAAATTCCAGAAATTTTAGTAGAAAAATAGTTAACAGAAGGTCCACTAAAGGTTAAGAAAACATAGAAAAATGGACCCCTTGAAAACAATACAAAAGAGTGACCGATCACTAAGACCGTTAGTAAATATTTGCCTACTTTATAATAGGTCTAGGAGGCGAAAACAAAATTTTCTATTTTTGTTATCCTAGTTTTTTTCTATTGTAGGCGTAGTGGGTTGTTGTTCTGAGTTCGAAATACTAGCATCCTTTTTTTACGAACAGTTTGGTTATCTAACCAAAAAGTACGAAACAACAATGTGCTAGATTTATAAATAGATTTGCGGTAACAACAACAACTTTGGCAATAGTAGGAATAGTTGAACTAAACAAATAAGAAGGCATTTTTCCCAAAAAGTCTAGAAAAATGGTGAAATGCATTAAAAAGACTGAACTCTATTTGCCAGTCGGCGAAAATATTTTTTATAACATGAAAAAATAAGCATGTTTTAATCTTTTTGCTCTTTAAGTATACGCGTACTAAAGTTTGGGTAGAAAGTCGCAGAGAAGAACAAAATATGAGGAGAATGAGCGTTAGTGAGTTGAAGAAAATGGTATTAGGGTACGCGCATTGGTATGTAAGGGTATGTCAGGATAGGTATTTGTGCTAATTAGGGGGCATCATATTTGAATATTGGTGGGCGGCACCACAGCGTGCAAGGTCATGCAATTACCTAACCACTCCATAAAATACACACAAACTTGTTACAAATACATCACCTTATACGGTGAACACTTACGTAAACCTACCCAAGATTAAATAATATCATCCAAAAGAGCAGACAGTATTTCTTTGTGAAAACGCAAAATTAGAACGTTCAAAATCAGGATTTACATTTACTTATCATGCGTAAATCCCGAATTTGGTCATGAAATGTACCATAACTTCACGAAAGAGGAACGGTTAACAGTGTTCAGTCTAAAATCTCTACAACACAGGAGAATTGTGTACGATCTCGTTGAATGTTTTAAGATTGTCCGAGGTTTTGGGTTGCATAAACACCGAGTGCTCGATAGAATGTTCATTTTATGTGGTAGACAGAGGAGAGATGGTAACTCTTTATATATACGACAGGAAAGGGTTTCTACGTTACAAACCCAATCTTTTTTTAAACATCGAGTCACTAGAATTTGGAATCTCCTTGACGAAGCGACTGTCCGCAGCTCAACGATAGAATCGTTCAAGTCGAAAATTGACGCGCTAGATCTCGTTGAGTTGAGTGACCAGGCAGACCTTCACATTGGTGCTTGATCTCATAATATTATTTCACATTCTCTCATTGTTCGTGTTTTGTTTCTTACTGTTTGTCTTCGGGTATAAAAACCTACCTTTTCGACTTCCTGCTCTTCCGAGCACTTTATTTTGCATGTTTTTATGTGTGAATAAAGTATTTATATATAGAAGGCAATATAAAGACAAGGTCGAACACACCACAGATCGGTTTGGTTTTTGCAGATAAATTTTGAACAGTTGTTTTAAAGATAGCTCCTGAACTCACAGTCGGTAAACACGTTGAAAAATGTTTCTTACAATGTCTTAAGCAAGAGTGAGATTGATAGAGAGAGAGAGAGAGAGAGAGGAGAGAGAGAGAGAGAGAGAGAGAGAGAGAGAGAGAAGTGAGACACTGAGAGAGACTGACAACATAATACAAATAATTAATAATTATCACAAAAACATGGGATCTAATAGGAATGTCGAAAACAATGAGCGCAATTAGGAGAGCTGAATATTAATTAGATAGCTTTTCATGGAAAAAAAACATACAAATGCTTGAAGGTTTCTTGTTCTTCTGATTTTTGCCGGAAAACTGAACAGATTGGCACACAATTTGCGTACAATACAGAAATATAAATGAATGAGTTTCAAAAACCACGTACTATACCGCTTTAAAGTCACCTCATTGACTCATGTTCGCTAATGTTTGGTTTGAAAATTCCACAATCTTGACTCTCTTGAGTCTCAACGAACATGCGTGCCCGCTCGCAAACAGCCCGCCCAACGCACCCTTGCTCCCAGCCCAGGCGTGCCTTTTGCACAAACAGAAATTTACGCGTTTCATTTTCTCCTACTGCAACATGTCAAAAATTCCGGTTTTAAACATAATCTCCCCTTTTGACGAGTAGGTAAGAACGGGTGGATTTTGAACTCTAATTGCTAGCGGCGGAAGCAATTAGGCAATTAATCTATGGTAAGAAGTTGAAGATAATTATCGTTAAATTAATAAAAAATGATGATTTGATATAAGAGCCAAGCTTATATTGCGACACTAGCCTGAGAAATCAGAGCTTAGGATTTGCCATGCGTCAAAAGTTGTGCCTCGGAGAAAAATTACTACGCCATACAACTTTACGTTTGTTGGTTTAGCTGTCTATCCAATGGCTAGTAATAAATTATCCGTTGGGTCATTGTATTTATAATCGTTTGCAAATAATAGCCGACTTTATTGGAACGAAAGTGGAACAGACAATTCAGAAATCACATTAACTTTAAAGCGTTATGACACGTGGCGCTGAATGTTTTGCCATCATGTATGTACGATGTCGGTTTGTGTGCCACTTTGTGTCACGTGTGAAGGATGGCACAGAAATTTGCATACAAAACTTCCAACGGCAGTTGTCCGACTTTATCCTTTTAATGCTTTAGTCCTTAAGGAATATTAGGAAAAAGCTAAACTTGTTCAAAAGCGAAAAGTACGTGAAAACGGTGCTTGACCTCGTAAGAAAAGTACCTGCACTTGGAATTTTTATGGAGAAGGGCGCGGTTACCATTCAAGTGATACATCTTAGGTAGATGGGTGACCTAGTCCTAGTTTGACCTTGTTATATCACTTAAATATAAATGTATATTTTTAATATTTTTATCGAACATAAATGGACATGCGCAAGTAAAGTGAGGAAAAAGAATACTCGTAAAATTACAGTACATTTCGGTGGATTTTGAAAAAGAAAACAGAGGAACTGTTTTTGTATGGGGACATGATGACAGGAACCGAGTAAAGTCGGAGGTGCCTTGTTTTTCGGAGTAAAGTACCAAAACAATGAAATATTCTATAAGTAATTACGTAATTAATTAAAAAAAAAAGCCGAGACAGTTTCCGGAGACGTCCAGCTGTGAGAATGAAAAACAGGTTATTTCCGGACAAAAAGTGCATTTAATTGGTCGAGATGAATTTCTTTTCTTTCTCTCTCTCTCTCTCTCTCTCTCTCTCTCTCTCTCTCTCTCTCTCTCTCTCTTCTCTTCTTTATCTATCTCTCTCCTCCCCTCTCTTATTTCTCCCTTATCTCACATTTTCTACTCTTTTCCATTTTTTTCATTGTCTGTTAGAGACTGATATTCGGAAAAGTTCCAGCATACAATAAAAATAAAAGACTCGGAATTTTCAGTTACAGTGCAACACAAAAACTAATATATTATAGCAAGAAAATCTGGAGGCTAAGAATTACGGTGAACTCAACAAATAGACGTGCTCAATATACGTTTCACAAACCACGTACCATACCACTTTAACTTCCGAATTATTGTCTATCAAGCAAACTCTCGCTGGAGCTCTGCCAAGTGACACGGGCGAGTGCAAAAACTAGCTTTTTGGCGAGACATGCTGACATGCAATACAAAGCAAATAATGCAGCAGCTTATACATGTACATGTGTTAGCGAACGAATGCCTCAAACTTGGTTTGCTAAAGTTTTGTGACAGATAACAGATAGTAAATATTTGTGAAAGAACGCCTGGGAATCTATGTAAACAAGTTATATTTGTTAGAAGTATCGTATGAGTTGGGCTGATACTGGTTGATATACTTCACTAAGACTAAGTGATCATTAATGGTGGGCATGACTTTATTAGTTTACGTATCCTACCTAGACCTTCTAACAGTAAAGTAAACTAATGCTCATCATAAACTCTATGCAGTACCGTAATTACTAAGAAAATTAGCATACATACTACCAAGATAATTAGCATTTACAGCATGCATTTCCTAAAGTACGAATATATTTCCACAAACATGACCAGAAACCATATCACGTAAAAGCTCAAGACGTAATGTAATACGCCCGTATCTGTATACGCGCGCGGCGCTCGAAAACTGGTTGCCAGTTTAAAGCGCAAATAACGCGGAACATTGCCGAGCGCAGCAAGTGCATGCTCCTCTTAAGAGATCCAAAGTAAACAAATCCAATATCTCATTAAAGCGAAATACAGGCTGGTTTTTGAAACACATCGCAAACTACTGCATTTTTATCGTATTTATGCTAGCTAAGTGGGGTCGAATTGGGGTCGATTATGTATTCTAAATTATGCTCGTTTGCTTATGATGCAGTGTCCGCGATGCGTTTCAAAAACCGCAGTGAAAAAAATATATTATTATTATTTTGATATGACCGACTCCACTAATTCAGCTGTAGTACATAGAACAAGACAAGAACAAAACATCAAAAGAAGAACAGTGCACGCAAATAATCTCTAAACAACATCTAGAAAAACATGTTAAGTGAAATTTTTCCAAGGTCGCATTGAAAACGCGCACTTTCGCGCCCGGTGCTTTAAAGGGGCGGGGGACGTGTTTTCACTGGCGTCAGTGCCTACGCAAAAAGTACGCGGGGGTGGCAGTGCTTTGCGTGGGAAGGAGAGAGCGAAGCGCGCAATGTATCGGAATAGTATAGAATAGAGCTGAAAACTGAAAATTATGGCAAAAAGAGGAGGGCAGTGGCACCAGAAAGTTTGGTGAAAATCGTCGACATTTGCTTAACCTATGTAGGATGAGTAGAAAAAGGAAGGAAAGGAGAGGGAGGGAGAGAGAGTGAGAGAAAGAGAAAGAAAGAGAGAGAGAGAGAGAGAGAGAGAGAGAGAGGGAGAGAGAGAGAGAGGGAGAGAGAGAGAAAGAGAGAGAGAGAAGAGAGAGGGAGAGATCGCGCAAGGACACTGATAGTGAACGATAAAAAGGCAAGGTGAAAGCCGTGAATCGGTATCAAAACGAAGATACCTAATGTTTTGATGGAAGGGAAATGATATACAGAATAAGAAAACTATAACAAAAACTATTGTGCAACGTAAAGACTTCTTCACTTATGCTTAGGCTTAGGCTCAGGCTTCGTCTTCGGCTTAGCTCTCAAGTCAAGCTTGGATTTTGTTGCACTGCTGTAAGCTTAGCGCAGCTAGATAACCTGATGCTACAGCGCCTGATTTTGCCATAAAACGCTAAAGCTAAAGGTCTCAAAACTGGTTTGTGAAACCCAAGAACTAGTAGTTGGAACGCAAAAGTCAAAAGTACATACAGTCAGGCATGATAAATGTTTTCTTGGGCTCATACCATGGGATGCTATTTTTGCACTAATAGCAGGAATAGTTTATCTTTGAGTATTGAACATGAACCTTACTTTCTGAACCTTAGACTGAATAACCACGATCGTTATGTTCAAAACGAATCGTATACTTATGACTAGAAAGACTAAAGAACATAGAATTAAAAGATCTGTGAATTTGATAAAAAAAAGCACGTATGAAGCCAGGGTTCGTAAATATTTTCTAGGGGCAGTAACACCGATCATGGAAATAGACAAAAAGAGAATTAAAACGAACACAACTAAATACAGCTCACCGACCGTGCATATTTCTTAGGCTTAGGCTTATGCTTAGGCTTAGGCTTAGGCTTAGGCTTAGGCTTAGACTTACGTCTTATTTGTTAGCGTTTGAAAACGTAAGTGAAATATACCTTCCGATATCAATAAATCATCGGAGGGTATAAAAGAAAAGTTGGCCAGGAATTGGACCGAAATTGCACATTAAGAAGAGCAAATGATGGAAAATCGAACAGTCAAAGAGAGAGAGAGAGAGAGAGAGAGAGAGAGAGAAAGCGGAGAGAAGGAGATGACGAGAGAGACAGAGAAAGGTGAAAAATTATTTGGGAGCAAATTGAAATGATTCATATCTTAAAGTTCGATTCAAGGAGGGAGACAGGGGAGAAGAAAGAGAAGAGAGAGAGGGCGCGCGAGAGAGAGAGAGAGAGAGAGAGGGATAGAGGGAGAAGACAATGAATAAGAGAATTAGAGAACAAAAGGGAAACAACATACGATATCATAACATAGGCGTACAGGTCATCAAAACTTTTCATTTTCTCACATATTGAAGATAAAATAAAAGATATAGTAGTTATGTGGTTGATAAATGTCTTAAATGAAAAGAAAACATCAGTTGTTGGAGCATTTAGATGTACTTAAAGCGGTACGGCACGTGGGTTTCAAGTGAGCGAATCATGCTGACTAGCTGAATTTCAATTAAAAGTACAGAAATTTGCATATAAAGCATGGAAATGCAAATTCCACTGACGTAACCTTTAAACCGCGTTTGACGTAGTTTGCAACGCATTAATAGTAATGGGTCGGGAGCGGCTACGTAACCGCTCAGATTTCTATCTCCGAGCTGCAAACGCGCAAAGCATGTAAAAACCGTCGCGTTTTACAGCAAACACAAAGAATCAACGGTTTTGATCTTTTTACGGAATTTATTTGGAACAATGACCCTAGTAGAGCCTTCTTACTCAATTTTTTATTAGGAGAGATACAGCGATAGAAGGTATTTTACAAACGTCCTTATTAATTATTAGTGATAAATTTTTGAGCTCACTTTCTTTAGAGTTAGAGTATTGAAGCACTTTTTTTAGAGTACTGGGGAAGTTTTCTTCAATAAAAATGTATATAAATAATCATAAAATGACGAAATTAATCCAAATATCATTCTCATCTCATTCATGAATAACATAGAAATCATAAGATTTAACAATAATAATTGAAGGAACTAAAAACAATAAACATTAAAATGATTTTCTAAACTGCTCGTCATAGATGTTTTTGCTGCAATATGAATGAGAATGATGTCATGCGGAAATGATGGAACATTTACCAGAAATGCATCAGAACAATAAGAGAATATTGTTTTCCGCTTCACAAATTAAAGCGAAATACCGGCCGGTTTTTGAAACTCATTGCGTACACCTTCGCAGCATATGCAAATGAGCAAAAATTAGAATAAAAACTAGACCCCAGTTAGACACCACGTTGCATAAACGCGTAGGAATGCAAGTACTTGAGATGCGTTCCAAAAACCGGCCGGAATTTCGCTTTAATACTACAAAAAGAGTGACTAGACGTTCATGTTAATCCTTTACTTGCAATTCGTATATTATATTTTTATATGTATGTAGATGCACTGGTACGTATACGTATAGTAATATTATCATGCATAGTTGGCATGACAGGAAAAAACATGTCTTCAGCTTCAGAATTCAACATAAGACCAGTATAGACTCGGACAATACCAAGAGTGTGAGAATAATACCAAAGATGCACAAGCGTATTGTTCGCAAGCACAAGCGTATTGTTTGCGCCTTTCGCGAACAAGCGAAATGAAGACCAAAAGCGCGCAAAATGTTTTTGAATAGATAGTCGCTTATTCACACATATGAAACAAAAAGCGAAGAAATAATACAAAGAAGAATTCGGGAAGCCGTTTTCGGCGAATTTTGGGAAACTTTCTGAAAAGCACGGAACGGCGAGAGAAATGTCACTGATGTATATACAAAATATGATATGATTATTTTTAATTTTAATAATGCTTGCTGGGTGAAGCAGAGGGAATATTCACTAAAAAAATAGGCAAAGAAGGTTTACATCCTAAAAAAAATTTTCATGGTTGATTCTTGGCATAAGCGGTAAGATTGACACCGAAAGAACTTTCATCGAAAAATATCAAGAGTTGATCTTACTAGATAGCAACCACTCTCAGACATGTACACTGTCAACAACGCTCTGAAAACTTAAAGAAATTTGTTTACTTTTGAAAATGAAAATGATAGAGTTCAGAAAATAGGTCAAAAGGGAAGAATGGGAAAACTCAGTAGGAAAAAGGATATTTGATTTCTTTTCTTTTTTTGTAGAATTTCTATAAAAAGAAAAAGTCTAAAGTACCTCACGCGCAGAACATTGAGCTCTTATAAAACTCTTATAAAAATACCGGAAACATAACGTATGTACATACACCTCTGGAACTTATTGCTTGTATTTTCATAGTGTAAACACCGAGACGGAGAGTGAGATATTTGCCAGAAAACCAAAAACGGCACATGATTTGCATATAATACATGGTAATGCAGTTATCAAGGTATGCCTAAAAACCATGTGCCATACAGCTTTATAGGGATAGGTTCACCTCGAATTGCACCTTTTTTATAATTTATGTTGATAGTATGACCTATGACGGTCAAAATGCGAAAATTGCAGTAAATTTCCTTTGCTCCCCGTAGTAGGAGAGCTTGCTCAAAAAAAGCTAAACTACCTCGAATCTATAAATTGGAGTACCGCAGCCATGGTAAGTGGGAAATAGCACAGCCGCGCTGGAGACGCTAGAAAATACAGGGGCCTTTTATCATCCTGTCTATCACAACAATATCTGCACCTCCAGTCCTCCTGCGCTATTTCCCACATACCATGGCTGCGGTACTCCAATTGTTTTATACATTCGAGGTAGTTTAGCTTTTTTTTGAGCAAGCTCTCCTACTACAGGGAGCAAAGGAAATTTACTGCAATTTTCGCATTTTGACCGTCATAGGTCATACTATCAACATAAATTATAAAAAAGGTGCAATTCGAGGTGAACCTATTCCTTTAAAATGCAACTTATCCTAAAGCAGTAGACTCGAATTTCATGAGAAACGGTTCAATTCTAATACGGATACGCTACTCTCACAACGTCAATTTGGGAAACGAGGAAAAAAACGAATTTTCTGCGGTAAAATGATAAGAAAGAAATTGAAATGTGATGAAAAATATTGATAAGGAACAGATCGCGACCAGGTCAGCTGAGTGTTAACTACAATGTACATTTTTTTTATAAATTACTCGTCTACGTGATCAGAGGCCATATTCACCACTCAATTCCCCATGGGGAATTCCCCGTATTTTCTCTGCGTGTCTCACATTAGAATGCTATTTTCTGTCCCCAGGGAATATTACCCGAGGGAATGTGGGTGGTGAACATGGCCTCAGGTAGGGATCGCTGCGGAGAAAGTCATAAGCTATGAACACTGTATTTCCTGGTGGTACAATTTGGTTTTTGAAAAACTGCTATGTTATCGTTTTTCAAATTGACCGACGAATAGCGTAGCCTAAAGATACCGTAATGCTAAGGAAATACCGTTGTACTAAAGAGAAAGATGCCGTAATGCTAAGGAGATACCGTGGTACTAAGACGTAATGCTAAGAATTGCTAGAAATGATCTACAGTAATTCATGAGGAAAAAAAACGCTACTCAAAATACTGAGGCTGACTGAGCTGAACCGGCTACAGCTAAAGCACTAACATTTTCGCTGCTAATAGAAAAAATAAGAAGGAAAAAAATGAGTCCGAGACGGATTTTTGCTCAGCGGGGTATTCATGCATATTCTATTTACTGTACAAATCGGCAGAGGTTTTTTTTTTCTTTCTTGACGGCGCGTCGACGATTATAGTATTTCTCGGAAGCCTACTTTTATTCATTCTTCTTAATTATATACTCATGAGTTTAAAGCGAAATGCTAGCCCCTTTAGAAAATTTGCATATGATAAGCAAATCCTATGTTCCTATGCTAATTTTGTACGATCGTCCACGGCAATCGTACAAAATTAGCATAGGATACATAGGCTAACATAGGATTTGCATATCATATGCAAATTTTCCAAAGAGGCTAGCATTTCGCTTTAACGTTTCTTAGAAGTTTTGGTATTGTGGATCGAAAGCGAGAGACTCTTTCAAAATGCTCAATGTCAGAGAGAATTGTTGCAGTGAGAGTTTTCTGTAAAAGCGTATTAATCTCGGCGAACTATCCTTGCGAGACTCCGCGAAGCCCAAGAATACTGTAGTCGAAAGCAATATTCGAATAATTTCTTTTTGTATTCGAATAATATATTGGTTTCTAATAAACCTTTATTGGTCGATAGATTTATTTAGAAAACAATAACATGAGAAAATAAAAGTCTATATGAGAGCATAAACAGGTCAGTTGTATTTAAACCAAGAATCACAATGAGGTGGGCGTGTAGAAATAAATCGAAAATCGATTATATTAGTTTTCAGAAAGAAAAGACAACGCCGAATTTAATACCGTGTGAAATTTATGACAATAAAATATATTTGTGGGTCTCATTAATTCATCAAAGAAAAAGAAAAAGAATATAGAGACAATATAATACCTAAACTAACCTAACGATGGTATCTACTCAAAAGAAAGAACGACAAAAGTATCTGAACTAATGTTTTAATTATCATAAACACATTTTTCTGCTGCAGCATAGGTAAAAATGAATATCACAAAACATTATTGATAGTTTCACAAAGAAGTGTAACCCATTTGTTTTTTGGGAAAAAAACGGCTGCTATCGATTCTGAGTGTACTGTAATAAGGGTAATATAAACTCAAACTATCCTATTCACTGCTGGTTTTCAGCAGAACAAAGTTGAATACTCCAGAGGCCATATTCACCACTCTGATACCCTCGGGGAAATATTCCCTGGGAAAAAATAGCATTCTAATATGAGGCACGCAGAGAAAAAGACGGGAAATTCCCCATGGGGAATTGAGTGGTGAATATGACGTCTGGATGGAGACCACCAACTCTATATAAAGCATTGGACTGACCTTTTCCTGGTCTTTCGTTGACGTCGCAGGTGAAAGCATGATCCGGTTATTCTAATTTGCATACAAAAACGCCTACCGTAATGCCGGGGAAGCCGTTTTCAATTATGTAGCTCGTAGTACACCTCTTTAAATGCACAAAAACCACTCATCGACAAAACACAAACATATAGACGAGTTGAGAAAAATTATTACAAATATAACTATAAGCATGCGTTTAGGTCAAAGGTCAAATAACATTTTACTTTAGAACCTTGGGCAACTCAAACGGGTATTGTGACATTTATGTGTAGACGTTTTTATTCAAGCATTTTCCTGCGCGCAGCTCTTAGAGAGATTTTTTATGATTTGTTTGCTTGAATAGCAAATCATGTTGATTATGGGGATTCCAAGTGGGGTAACAATTTATTGTATTTTGGAACTACACGAGAATATTTTTTTTAACTTTTCATATCATATATATGCAGATTTCGTGCAAAATAGTACTGACAGAATCACACCGATTATTTAGGATACTTGGAAACCCCATAAGGAAAGTTCAAAACGTACCCAAGTAGTAGGTGCACTGCTGGGTTTTGATCTCGCAAAAGTGTGTCGCTTGTCTATTGAGGGCCTCATGATCGACGGTCTTTAGGTCGAGCACCTCGTTGAGCGGGATCTCCTGGAAAGTCGTTTTTATAAAAGAGCATTTCTTTTAAAGCGGACTAACAAGCGTTTTCTATTCTCTGCATACTTCTGTGAACTCCTGGGCTCTTCCGACGGAGATGGGCACAGGTCATTTGCATATAGTGATATAATACATGGAAACACAGATGTCCGGCGCTGGTTTCAAAACCACGTGCCATATCGTTTTTAATATTGACACGCTTTTGCCTTTCTTCGTGGATATAGTATCATAGCCACGCTGCTCTTACAATTGGCCGCATAATTACACAGCACGACAAAGACTAGATAAATACTAACACATTGAAGTCGCTTTATTGAAAAAATAATCACTTTCCAAAAAAAATTAAAACAATTTATCGTACCTTATAATATCGCGTCGATGTCTCGTCCTGGTACATGATAATCGACTTTGTGTCCAAGCGCCAGTAGTGCTTTTTGCGCTAAAAAAATTTGTTTATCTTATTAGATGCCGGGAAGTTATGTAATTAAAGCGAAATAGTGACCGGTTTTTGAAACACGTCTCAAGTACCTGCATTCCTAACTAATTATGCAAATGGGGTCGAATTGGGGTCGATTTTTTATGTTACTAATGCCAATTTGCATATAACGCCTGGTAATATAGTTACCATATGTTTCAAGAACCGGCGGTTATTTCGCTTGAGAGAAAGCGTTGCATTAAAAAACAATGGATACTCAACGCTGTACTGTACCATCTTCTCATTAAGCATGACAAGAGATAGAGCGGCACTATCCAATACAACATTCCAAAATAACCCTAAAATGGGCGGGACCTCATATGCAAATTCTTACCATATTCTGTTGGTCCGTATAGTGGACGATCCATCCCTCCTTGATCACTTTGTTATTCTTCCGCTTTGTCTGCTTCTTCGACATGACAATACGCATGAGAGGGATGTTCTGCAAAAGAATTTATGAAATAGAATATTTATTCTATATCTTACTATTAAGTGCTCATAGTAGACCTGAAAATATGCCTTTATTACAAAGCTGATGCTTAAGAAATTATGTGTAAATTATGTGTAAAAATTCTGTGGCTTAGGTAGACACAGTTGGATTCGCCTATAGTTAAGATCTAATGTCTAAGGGTCTAATAAGCAGCAAGCATCCAAATTCGAACCTGGCTCTCGTTGCTAATTCCCTCATCATCAGGACTGATCTGCCCATTGTTGAATGTGATCTGAGTATCAGAACCCTGAAGAGGTGCGCTCGGCGTATTTGTCGCCTTTTTGTGTCTGAGATGTCCATCGTCCTCTCGATCGTCGGTTGTTCCTGAATCATGTATTATTTACAAAGTTCGCACACGTGACGCCACCGCAACGCGCGTTGCGACGCAACCGCAACGCATGCAGCGACGCGACCGCATCGCATGCGGCAAAAAGTGCAACAAAAGTGTCGACACGTTCGCATCATCTCCAGGATAATACTTGAAATGTGCATTTAAAAACAAAACGTATTAAATCACAAAACATGGGACAATACAATGGACGAGGACACCCGAAGCACAAAGAAGCTGAAAGTGAGAATCAGCAGCAAAATTAGTGGAAAGCGAAGGGGCGTTCAGGTAAAGGCTATTATCTGAGAATCGGCGGTTGGGGATAGGTTCAGAGAAAAATTGAGGTGTTTGCATTCTGAAGTAGTTACAGGGTTGGGTCCCTTTAGTTAGGTTAAAGGGTCAGGCCCATTTCAAGTGGCCCCTGTTTTTGATGATTCCATCTGATTCTCCATGTCAAATATAGTAAGATACGATATTTTTCTAATTTTCAAGCGCAAAATTCACGCATTATTCAGCAATTTACCATGGCCAGTCATACCCAACTATATATCGCAGTTGTCACGCCCCTCCGCGCTAATTGGGCAATTTGCTCCATTGGGCGTGGCAATTGCGATATTGGCCAATCAGCGCGAATGGGCGAGACAACTGCGACTGCTTGTTGTGTATGAATGGCCATGGTAAATTGCTGAAAACTGCGTGAATATTGCGACTGAAAATTGGAAAAAAAAATTCAGCCTACTATATTTGAAACGGAGAATCCGATGGAGTTATCAAAAATGGGGGTCATTTGAAATGGGCCTGACCCTTTAACACTAATATGATTACAAAGAACGAAAAAAATGGGACCGCCTGTTTAGTAAAGGTAAAACGGTAGGCCCGGCAGAGGTTGTTAAATGTGAGCTTCACACTGTTCAATAATGTGCCGCAAGCGTGCATTAGGTGTTGATTAGCGATTTTATGGATTGGTTATTGATTACCCGAACTTTGGTCGGTGTCGTACGGTACGCTGTTCATTCGTAGGCTCTCCATACTTCCACCGTAGTTGGTTGCTGCAGGGTGACAATTACGGTAGCGGAGAGATTTGAATCATCCAGTATTTCGGAATGTGATTAAGCTTAAATGTCCTCTAGGTGGCACGAAACTCCACACGGACGCAGAAAAGGACCCGCGCGCCATACCTGCGCCAGAAGTCTGCCGATGCGATTTGGGTGTACCACTTTTTTTTGCGCAGCGCTTGCACGAAAGTCGCCCAGCGGGGAATGAATTTTACATATTCAAAGTATGTGCGGATCTATTATAACTCTACGTACAAAAATGGACATGGACCAACGATCGGGGCACATTACATTACAAAAAAAAACTACTTTACAAAGACGCGCACATTTGACGGACATACTAAGCTTTATACTTCTAAAGTTTCAATTCTAACAATAAAATTGTGAAAAATTGGAACTTAGTGTTTCCGTCGGATACATTATCTAATGTTTGAAAAGTAATAATCTATAATTTTATCATCACCAAAGAGTATCTAGCAATCAAGACCATTATAAGACATCGACACCAAACGAGTATACAATAATGTAATTCTTATTTTAAGCAAAAAATCGACCAAAATCATTATTTTAACAAAAAATCGATAAATAAACAAACCGTCATCCGAAGCTCCCAAGAAGAACGGTTGCGCGTTCGCCGATGGTCCTGGGCAATCCCTCGCAACAAATTCGTTACACTTTTTGTGACAATTGTACTTACAGTCTGAAAGCGTTTGCGTAAGTTTATTTCCGAAGAGTAAGTGATTCACACCTAGAGACACAGACCTGAATTGAATCGAGTTTTTTTGACGTGTTATCAAAAAAAAATCGATTTCGACAGAATAATCGACAGAATAGGGAGCTAACAAACAAATTTGTGATATTTAAAAAAAAATCAGTCTACCTCTGCACTGAATTCCCTGTCTGATGATTCCTTTCAGCAATTTCTTACAGTACTGACACACGGTGGGCCTTTTGTAGCTATGCACTTGGAACGTGTGAGGAACCTCAAGCGTTTTACAATTAGCGGAGTGTTCAGAGGCCATATTCACCACCCTGATTACCTCGGGGAAATAGTCCCTGGGGACAGAACCGAAAACCAAACTATGTTAGCTCTGTCGCGCTAACAAAGGATTGCATTATAGTTTGAGAGATGCAGGAAAAAAGACGGGGAATTCCCTACGGTGAATTGAGTGGTGAATATGGCCTCAGAAATCGCAAGCAAATTAATGTATGAAATCTCAAATTATGCCGATGAACTATGCGAAAACATACAAGCACTCTTGACAACAGTATGCGTGTATACGGTGGAATGCAAAATTTAGTTCGTTTTTTTCAGTTTCGCTTTCGCTTTCGCTATCAGTTTCAGTTTCAGTATCTTCGGTTCGTTCGTTTTCGCAAAATCGAGCTCTCACGTTTTTACTTTGCCTCCTAGATTTTGCCTTTTTTTTTGGTCCAACCATAGATTATGGGCAATATGTGTTTCTTTCTGAGCCCAGAATTTGCATATAATACATGGAAATGCATTGTTTGATCGTGTGTTTCACGAACCACATGTCACATCCCTTCAACGCGAAGTGCCCTTTATAAAGAGTGATAAATATAAATTGATAAATACCTTCATTCTCGTCGCCTCTGCTACTTCCATCCATAGTGGCCGGCCGCTCCAACTGCAACTTCGATCCTTACGCGGCATTTGAAGAAACTTAAAAAAATTAGTCGATATTTCCTGGTTTAGTTACCCAATTTTGAGGTATCATCATGATAAGGGCCTAGTCTAGTGCCGAAACATAATTAGCACATACAATTATAATATTGCCATTTTACTTGGAATTTATGCTTTGGGCTGAACTACTACTCCATGACTCCATCTATCCCAAAAATCATGTATTTTGTAAACATCGCAATTGATACTTTTCAAAAGAAAATACCGTAACGGCTGGGAGACATGCGCGAGAAAATCTAGGCTATTCTACTACGTTCTCAGGCGCGCAGCGAGCAAATGCGTAAACGCGTCCGCGGAAAAGAGATGGCTTTTCACGTGGGAAGTGCGTAGGCGCAGAAAAGAGGTTTCTATGTCTCGAATTTTTCAATGCAAATTTGCAATCTTTTAGCGCGGACGCGGTTACGCATTTCCGCGCTGCGCGCCTGAAGACCAGAGTAGGCGTACAGTTACTGGTTGACTACTCTACCAAACTATCATTACAGTCAGTGAACTTCAGGATCGGTTGCTGCTGCACTCTATCGTTCAATTGTGATTATCTTGATCCATAAGGCGATAATCGCCTAATTGCTCATGCATAAATTAGAGAATCTGTAATTACCCATGACAAGAGACCAGCTAATTGCTACGAAACTCACCTGTGAGGGATTATTAGGATCGACGAGGTAACTCTGCTAATAAGATATGATAATTAACCAATTACCTCGATTTTATTTAATAGTCAATTGTATTGGTTAATATTTGGTACTTACTTTTCATAAGGTAAATATAAACAGTTGGATCTGCATATTAAATCTGACCAATTTCTTTACTTACCATATACTGGCAAGACAACTAGGAGGACTTGTAGGCTTAAAAATATCTTAACATTGAATAGAGTTATTTGTTTGCTTAAAAAATAAATTTAAAAAACTCACATTCCCGCCAACCGCATCGCCGCAATCATTCTCAGGCGTCACGTATATGTCCGGAGCTAGTTGAGATGTGGAGCCTGAAGCTTTAGGAGCGTCCAGCGCCTCGAGCGTTGATGAACCGCCCGTGGCCTATAATGAGAAAAGATATTGGGCTTTCAGGCAAGCATGGTGTCACGGTATCATGGATTTATGGATATATATTTGAATACGAGCCCTTTTTCCTTTTTTTTTGAGGCCATCACGGAATTACCTTATGATAATATATATCAACTTCAAATCCTTTAAATTATTATAATAATCATTGATGCTCGTGACCAGTTTTGCATCTTGTCGATTTTGTACTTTGGAAAATATTATATATCTGGCCACTGTTGGGTACATTACGTAATTCAGTATTCTCTTAACCCAACCTATATCCCCCATATACATATATGAAAGAACACGTACCCGTACCCGTACCTATAATGGTGTTTTGTACTTAGAAATAATACCTACCTCGCCCATTCAAAACTCTTTATAGTACAATTCTGCTGCCTATATTAAGTGCTGTTCCTATTGTTTCTATACCATTTATTGAAATTTTAATCCCACTTATGCACACGAAAAGTAAGATGTACAACGTCGAAAAGGATTTAACAAATCGTAATAAGTGGCGTGTTTCTAAACCACTTTTAAATCGGGGCCGCATGAAATACGTACTTGCGCAACTAATATGTTGAAAATCCCCTCCGCTTAAAGTAAACACTGCTATTTTGATAATTGCTTTCATGAAGATGAAGCCCTTTTTCCTCGTGTGTACGAATGTGTAGCCAAAAATACAAGCTTTAGCTTATCTTCGTAGTTCTACTTGGAGAATCAAGCATCGTATTTTTGGACGAAAATTTTGTTCGTCATGTAATTGTACGTAAATATGGATTACGGATAATTTGTTTACGTATCTAACCATGTAGTTCTTAATTAAAAATGTATTGGAGCATAGTCGGTTATTTTGTATAAGTGGGATAAATATAGTTAGATTATAATATAGTTATATAAATAACCAGGTTCTTACGTCTAGATCCTGGATCGAAACGAAAATATGATATTGCCTGTGTTTTTCACGTTTTCGTTTTCAGCACGCAAACGGAGAAGGTAAAAATATGAATTTTATATTAAAGGGTCAGGCCCATTTCAAATGACCCCTATTTTTGACGATTCCATCTGATTCTTCATGTCATATATAGTAGGATACGATATTTTTCTAATTTTCAAGCGCAAAATTCACGCAGTATTCAGCAATTTACCAGTGCCAGTCATACCCAACTATTTATCGCAGTTGTCACGCCCCTTCGCGCTAATTGGGCAATATGCTCTATTGGGCGTGGCAATTCTCCAAATAACTCATTCACTGTCTTCATGACATATCACGACAAGGATTGATATCGACGAAAACATCACTATTTGTAAATTAAGCTGGGGTACCTTGGGGGCGGGGGGGGGGGGATAAACCAAACCTGGGGTAACCGAAAAATGGGGTAAGTTAAACCTGGGCTAAACCAAACGTGGGGTAAGCCAAACCTGGGCTTAACTCCAGGCGGTAATGTAACTGTTCAGATATAAAATTAAGAGTAATATAATGTAAAAGAGGCTAAATTACAAATCAGTATACAGTTGATGCGTAATGAAGGGCGGCGTCTTGCGGTTCCTGTTGGTTGACATAGTCTTTATTTTTTTTATTGAATTTTCAATGAACCAGAATGTATATATAACATATAACTCACCACTCCTCTCAAATTATGCGAATTTGATGGGGAAAGTGGAATTGCCGAAGGTCTTCGCTGTCTTGAACCATTGCAATTGTTGGGGATCTTGGACGCACAACGCTTGTGATAGTTGAGACCGCATCCTGAAGTGAGGTTGCGATAACTTGGATTAGGAAGGTGGCGCAGTGGTCCAAGGAGCAGTTTCGAGAAGGCAGTTATTGGCTCGTGGGTTCGACCCCTACCGCAGGCAAGCAAGTATTCTGATAAAGTTCTATCAATGATTTCAAAAGTTCTATCAATAATGTGTCAATAAATTATTATTATTATTATAATGACAAGTGGTAAGAGACGTAGCCACGAAAAACTAGACAAATACGGATCCGTTGGTAAAAAAATTCAAGCATGACGTTTTTGAACAAAATGATTCTCGCTCTCATATAGGAGGAAGAACGTAGGTTTTGAGGGCAGCATCTCCATCAATTACATGTAAATGTGTTCCATTACGTGCTCTTCCGGTGCAGAAAGGGTGACACACTTCACTAACCACGCAACATATCCCTTTAACAATCGCTCACCTTGACATTTGAGCCCTTGTTTGACGAGACCGAAGAGAAGTTCACCGCAAAAGTCACAAAAAGTCGGCGTTTTATACGAGTGCACGTACAAAGTATGCGGATGGACTACCAGTCGTTCGTGATGGGGACAAGCTGAAAATATACTATATAAAAATGCAAAGTATAGTACTAAATCTCTCTCACTCTCTTTCTCTCTCTCTCTCTCTCTCTCTCTCTCTCTCTCTCTGTCGCTCTCTGTCTCTCTCTCTCTCACTTTATCCCTCTCTCACTTTCTCTCTCTCTCTCTATCGATTTCCGCTCCCTAATTTAGATTCTTTTTCGTTTTTAAGACACATTCTAATGAAAGCAATTCGGCGGTAAGCGGAATACATTTGTGGTTTTACTATGTACATATCTGTGGCGGATATATGTAGAACGGTATAGCTTAGGCTTCAGATAACTCTTTAAATATTTTATTTGTTTATTACGAATTTGTGTTTAATTCCCGATCCGTCCTACACTCAGACTACAGCTTGGTATTCGATAAATGTCCAGAAATGCATCACGAAATTAGCCCGTGGGCTCCGACCCCTGCCTCTGTCCACTAGACACCTCTCATAATAAGCAGGATTATGCGCAAACCAAGACACTTGCAAATATCGTAGCATTGAGATTTGTAAAAAAAAAGAAGACCATAGTACTTGCTGGTTTATAGCCAGGAAAACAGTTTACATAGTCATTAAAAGCATACCAGCCGCTTTTCAAACGCATATTGAACGCTCTATTCCCGTGTAGCGTATGCAAATAACTGTGCGATACTGCATACGTTTCAACAAGCGGCTTTTATATCGCTTTAAACCTTTGTTGCGCAACAGCTTGAACAAAAGTGGTACGTGGTTTTGAAGCGGCGCGCTTTGTTGCTTAAAGCGGCGCGCAACGGCGGACCTTTTACGCGTGCAAAACTGAGCTTTGAGGAAAAAAAGAGGCGCTTCGCGCGCGGTTTTCAAGCGCTTGCACATCAAGTTTTCTCAAAGAATGACTGATGACTGATTGAATAATATAGCTGAAATTTTACTGAATTTTGACCACGAGTGCTATTTATGGAATTCTCTAGTACAGTGTTTCCTGCTAATCCCTCTATTTTGCCCGCAATTTCCACTAGTAATGCCTAATTGAGCCCTCGTTAACTGCTAAATGAAATAAAGCAAAGGGAGGCGCCATACTATTGATTAGCTAGCTGTTTTATGCAAATCTTAGTTTTTCGTTTTTCGATAGGAGACAGGAGACACCGTGCTTACTGTATGTACATGATTTCATACCGTACAGTACACCAAAATTCAAAGCATAATCAGTACATAGCAAGTGTGTATTTATCTTGAAAAGATCCCTTGGAAGGCTAGTTTGCGTTTTGTTTTAAAGCGAAATACCGGCCGGTTTTTGAAACGCATCGTGGACAACTGAATTCTTACGTATTTATGCTAATTTGCTCGAATTTAGCTCGATTTTTATTATAATTTATGATAATTTGCATAAGCTGCATAAGAATGCTGCTGTCCACAATGTGTTTCAAAAACAGGTCGGTATTTCGCTTTAAACATTAGAAAAGAGGAAAATATTCAATAATGGTGGTACGAAATGTGGACAGTATCCTAATTAGTAAAAGCTATATTCCATACCCCTAACAATGATCGTTCGCCCGGTACAATCGGGCGGGCTTTCGAATGAAATGCATTTGTGCGGCGGCGTGCCGGGACCCTTTTTCGGCGACGGTGCGTCCTTCAGCGCGACTACAGCGTCGCTAGTGGCGGGCATCGCGGCGGCACAACCGCTCTCTTGCCCGCCGCTTCCAGCCGTTGTCGTCCACTTGAGCAGTCTGTCGGATGGTGATCGCGTCGGGACACAACTCTCCCGTTATCTGGCAATATGCCAATAATTTAAATTTGCGGCAAAATAAAATAGATCGGTAGCTTCACGTAACGAACACCGCGAGATAGAAAGAGTTAAGAAGAATTTTAGCTTTAGTCATGAGAGAAAAAAATAATGGCGAACTGAAAGTTCAGAGAAAATCTGAAATATATTTGTGAGTTCACGACGTTTGTAAGCAGTACACGGCAATGCTAATTACCGGAAAAGTTGGCGCGAAATTTGAAATTGCTCATTTCCGTAATCAATACAAATGTTTATCTGGTGGCCGATTCAGTATGGAGATGCGAGGGAAATCTTTTAGTCAGCAAAGCTCCTAATCCAAGAACCTTTGAAGCTTTCAGATGAGAGGGAGAGAGAGAGGGAGATAGAGAGAGAGGGAGGTAGTGAGAGAGAGTGTTACCAGGGAGAAAAAGGCCGATCTTATGCCTTACATAATCCGTGAATAATACGAATCAATTCCGACACTTTGGAGGCAATTTTTTTCCTAAAAACATGGTTTTCGACCAGCTTTTCCAAGCAAAAATAACAAAATAATTCTTTCCAACTCCGACGAAAACACGCCGGCCGAACGGTAAGATAGTTAGGGACGCAGGACGCAGGACTACAAAAAATGATGTTTTTAACTAATTACCTGGATAACCGCGTATTTTTGCAAGTGTGGGCAGCGCAAAACCAAATGATACAAATCAGAAGTAAAAAATAGAGCAAAAACACTGAATAGCCCTTCACATCTAAATGAGACTGTAGGCATATTTTGAGGCATAAGATGGAATAAAATAAGAGCAACAAAAAAATGCTATGCGTGAGGGTCAGGCTCAGTCTTAGATATTGGTGCGGGAACCTGGTGCTCAAATCTCCTCCGGCACGAGTCTGGCGAAGACTGGGCGAAAATGCGAAAAATCAACGTAGAATCAGATCAAAAGGTGCACGGCAACTCGGCCACAGTCCTCACCAGGTTCTCGTAAAGATATTTCCCATTAACACGGGCGATACCAGTGAACTCGCGAAAGTCTGGCGAATGCTTGGCAAATTGCTGCACTAGTAACACGCGAGACCCTGGCGAATGCTACGCTACTTGCGAAACTAGTAACACCCGAGATTCTGGCGAATACTAGGCAATTTGCGGCATCGGTAACTCGCGAGAACATAGCGAGAACCTGGTGAGTGTCTGTCCAGGTGCGACATCAAAGTTTCAAGTTGCTACTGCTGGGATAGTTATTATGGCGCAACTGGTTACGCCTCAGGGCCTCATCTTTGGCCCAGTGTAAGAGGCGTCTCCATGCCGCGTTTACATATATATCAGTGCCCCTAGCGGCTCCTTGTGCCATGATTGCCCGTGGCTGGGGCGAGTCCAGTCGCCGAGTTATTATTTTTTATTAGTATTTTATAAGGTGAGGATTGCGGGGGGATAGATTTCAGACACGCGCGCGAGAGTCCAGAGAAAGTGAGGTAGGGGGAGAGCCAGGCAGAAGATTTGAAGCATAGAAGATTTAGCAACGCTCGTCGAACACTTCTACATCTGAGCAGATGAGGGTAATACACTTAATAAGAGAGAGAGAGAGAGAGACATACTATGATATTTGTTTCCGAGCATTTTCCGCGGAAAAACCAGCTAGTTTTTTACTAGTTTCCTACTAGGTTTTTAGTCGGAAAAAGCTCGGAAACGCAAAGTTTCTCGGAAAATGCTCGGAAAATCCGCGGGAAATGCTCGGAAACGGACAAACAGACGGCTCCGAGCTCGGCCCGCCTATTTTCCGAGCTCGGCCCGAGAACCTCAAAGTTTCCGAGCTTTTTCCGAGAATCTTCTCGGAAAATACTCGGAGAATCCGCGGAAAATCCTCGGAAACGCAAAGTTTCTCGGAAAATGCTCGGGATTCATTAACGGAGTAGAGACAGACAGAGAGACAGAGAGACAGAGAGAGAGAGAGAGAGAGAGAGAGAGAGAGAGAGAGAGAGAGAGAGAGGGAGAGAGAATAGAGAGAGAGATGAGTTACAATTAACAAATTAAAAGTAACTCTGCTTCTTTCATTTATTCTAATTAGTATAATTGGTCGACCAATTGTAAAAATACGATGAATATTGCTGAGTGAGTGCGCTGTGTGATCGAAAGATTTTCTAATAAAAGATTTTCTAATATTCGTATTTTGTTCTCCGCCGAAAAAAAAACATTTGGTGACCAGTCACTGGCAATGCGAAAAAGTGACCAGTTGTCAACTGTTTCGAGAAAAATGGTCACCAAGTGGTCACGAAATGGTTGCCGAATGGCGCACGGAAAAACCGAGTACCGTCGCCAAACGGTTGCCCGTAATCTGTCTTTCGTTGCCCCGTAGAACTAGGGAGTGAGTGTCTTATTGTAAATTATATACTATGGGCTATGGGGGTTTCCAAGTATCCCAAAAATTCGGTGTGATACTGTCAATACCACCGTATTTCTGCACGAAACTTGCATATATAATATGAAAAATTAAAAAAAATTCTCGTGTAGTTCCAATGTACTGTAAATTTTCACCATACTTGGAAACCCCATTATATGTACGCTACATGCGAATGCACTTGCGATTAAATAGAATAAATTAGTAAAAAACCGGTCTAAAATATAGTTGAGCCGATTAAAAAATTATGCTCAGAAAAATCTTAAATCTTTATGAGGGGGATGACCCACGCTAAAAATATGTTTTTTTTACGCAATCTCGATATAACTAAGAATGTTTGAGTACTGCTTACAATTAGCTCGGCGGTGATAGGCTATGAACGGATGTGATCTTCTGATTGGTTGATACTGTAACTAAGCAAAGGTCAGAGGTCAAATGCTGCAACTATCCCGCGGTTGCGCGAATTATATCGTTTTTCTCTGTTTTTTTTTATGTAATTAAAAGTAAAGTTGTAGTACCTGCACCCTTTAAACAAATTTCAAGAAGAAATATATTTGCAAATCACTGTGTAAAAACTATCACCTTAACATGCACAATTGGATATAAAAATGATATGAATGGTGAATAAATCATCTCTATTACGTAAGTTACGGATTACTTGAGTTCACACACACCTAAGGTTTACAAAAGATGTGTACGTTGCAATTCGCAAAATACTATACCACTAACTTCAGACAAAAAAAAAACGGATTTTTGCCCTCAGCTACAAGACGACTGGACACAACTTGTTCTAAACATAAAAATACAAAAATTTTCGGATGTCCCAATAATACCCGGAGAAAGAAAAATGACATTAGAAATCAATTGAATCCTTCGCTCAAGCTAATTTGCAAATAATCCAATTAGCAAGCACTACTGTTTGTATTTTGGATCGCATAGTAACGATCAAATCAAACATTGAATAAACACTACCAAAAGATCAATTGATTTTTAGAAGAAAAATGATTAAAGCGAAATACAAGCCGGCTTTTGGAACGCAGCGAGTATACCAGCATTCTATGCTGATTATGCAAATGAACGTAAATTAGAATAGAAAATTGAGTAAATTCGAGTAAATTAGCATAAATATGTAAGAAGTAAGCTGCGCAGGATGTGTTTCAAAAAGGAGCCGGTATGTCGCATGTCGCTCTAAGTGTTCACAGAGTAGCGGAATGAAATCTTTATAGAAAAACCCTCTTTACACTTAATTACATAATATAATATAATTAAAAAACGATCAATAAATAAGATGTATGCCGAGATTATGGACAAAAATTGTTTTGGTTTATTTCAACAGCATTGACACTTAGTCATTCAATTTTGCTGCCAAATTGCAAGACAAAGAGTTTAGAAAATTCTTCCAAAAAAAACTTTTAAAGCGGTATAACAGCCGGTTTTTGAAACGTATGTCAGACGCTGTATTGAAACGTATGTCGGATACAAATAACTGAGCAATACTGCGCGAGTTTTTATTGTAATTTTTTTTAATTTGCATATAACATATATGGGAATGAAGTTATCCAACAGAAGTTTCCGAAAGCTCTTCTTTTTTCAATGCGACAATATCATAGGAAAATGTCATATCTTATCTACTACCCTTCCATTTTTTTCAGTGATAAAATGTTAAAGTGAAATACCGGCCGGATATTGAAACGCGTCGTGGACAACCGATTTCTTACGTATTTATGCTAATTTGCTCGAATTTTGCTCGATTTTCCCTTCTAATTTATGTTAATTTGCATAAGCTGCATACGAATGCTGGCCTACTCGATGTGTTTCAAAAACCGGCTGGTACTTCGCTTTATCGTTCAAAATTTGAGGAATAACACAATTCACTTGTTTAGGAATAAACTCGCCGATTAGTTGCGTCGGCGTAACTTTTTCCTATTGACTTTTTTTTTCTAAGCACGTGCGCAAAGTCGCCAAATCCTAATAAATAATACCAAAAAAGGCCAATAATCCGGACATTTCCCGCAAGAACACGCGTAAATCCAATGATGCAAGCGATTAATGCCAAATTCGTAAATAATATGCATGTTAATACTAGTAAACAAGTTTTTCTCTATACTTTTTAGAGCCAAATGCTGATTCAAGGAGATTAGCTGGGCTTTGGTTAATCCTTGAATCGCGTATAACCTTTTAGGCCAGGGCGTCATGAATGCAGAATGTTTGTTCACTTTCAGTGCGTAGGCATTTTGGAAAAAGGAAAGGATTTAATGAAATGAACGAATATAGGCGAAAGATCGCTAAGCGAGGGTCAGGCACAGGTTTAATATAATTGGTCTATATTGCGGGGACCTTGTCATGACCAAGTTTTTTCGAAAACCGTCGTGAACTGGTCAGCAATGGTCAGTGCTCGATAACTAAGTCTTTTTCTCGGTGAAAACCATTTGGCGACCGGCTAAAGACGGTTTTTCTATAGTGAAATATAGTACGGTAAAGGAAGGAGAATGTGAAATATGAAATGACTGTCTAGGATGTGGAGATCAGGCTATGAGCTTAATCCTAACGATTTAATCCATTTAACCTTTCCTTATTCTAAAAAAGAAGCCTACTCATTCGAATATAAAATGAGTGGGTGGCTAGGTAAAAAAAGGAAAACCAAAGTGGGAACTTGGGAACCCCCTCCGGGTACCTACCAAAGTGATGTACCCTCACGGAGGAAAGATTTTCGCCAAAGTTAAACTTTCGCCAAAGGGTGCACTCGCGAGAAATTCGCGAGAGCGAACATCGGGCGGGGTGAGCGGCGAGATGTAGGCGCACGTAATTTTTTTTCTCCGCGCACCATCAGAGTTTCCCATTGATAGTACCAATGTCAATTACAATCTTATTCAATCTGACCCCAAATTATTGAAGCATCTATGGATTATCTATACAAGGTGAGTGCAAATACACTTTAGCTGAAAGTCTCGCAAGTCGTGGCGTAAGAATTTCATAAGTATTATCTTATCTAATTATGTATTAATCCAGAAGAAATAATTATTTTTTCATGTTCGAAGCCATTATCAGATAAGCCTATTATCCCTAGCGTAGCCCTAATACTCCTACTAGACATATACGATCAAGTTTTGCTCATCTGAACTTCATTGCAGACACTTTGAAGTTCCATTAGTCTAATTAGCGAGCTCATTATATTAATGGGATTAAATCATATACCATAAACCATAAATTAATGAGTAAAACCCGTTCATTGTTGCTCTTTTTACCACTACAAATGCGAAATAGCTTGATTGAAGATTATTGTTCAGTAGAGTAATGATCAAAAAGAAAATTCTAGGCCTACACTTAGATCTAGAATGTTTGTAAAGTTCAGGCAATTAAAGAGCTGGTCAGTGAATTGGTCGCTAGACTTCACCATTATTTTAATTATTTAAAAAAAAATATTAATATTTGACCCTACAGTCCAATTAGGAGAGAGAGTCCAAATGTATACCAAGGGAATATGAACACATAATTTCCTCTACAATGGGCAACGGTCTTTTTATGGGCATACGTCGCTAACTTTTGATTTTTGACTTTCGTGGAACGTTCACTCTCGCCCTAACTCTCACTGGGTATGGGTAAATGGGTATGGGTAAATGGGTATGGGTAAATGGGTATGGGTAAATGGGTATGGGTAAATGGATATGGGTAAATGGGTATGGGTAAATGGGTATGGGTAACTGGGTATGGGTAACTTGGTATGGGTAAATGGGTATGGACTGTGTTATGAACACAGCACTCTCGCGCTAACTCTCGCTGGGTATGGGTAACTTGATATGGGTAACTGGGTATGGGCTATGTTATGAACACAGCAGTCTCACCCTAACTCCGAGACACGTTTTTATTATATTATTTTTACAATATTCCGCTAACTTTAGATTTTTGAAGTTTTTTGTGGAACTTTCATAAGGACATAAAGGGCATACTCTCTATAGGGTAGCACTCTGTCCATACGAAATAAAATACGGTACGCAGTTTCGAGTTTCGAGCATTTTCATTCGAGTTTTTATAACAATGTCCATTTGAAACTCAACTCGAAAAATCAATCAATCTATAAATATAATAATCAATAAATCAACTTACAGCTGATCACCACCTCCACCAGTGTCCCATCCTGCACATCGGCACTGGTTGTAATCAATTGCAAAATATTGATCGATCGCAGGTCATGTCGGTACAACATCAGTTGGTCCTTCAGCGATTCGCCTGGCGAATCCTCGGGGTACTGTAAATTAAGGTTTATATTTCAAAAAGTGATCATCATGTTTACAAAAACACACATGAAGTCTCTCTAAGTGCCACATTTTGCACAAACATACGTGGTAATACACAATGAATCTTATAAACAAACCGATTCGACCACGAATTTGAATGCTTCATCGCGTAAGTCTCGAAGCGAAATTTCTTGGCCCTCGACGGTGACCGTCTTACGGTTGAGACCCGTCTGCAATGATTAGATTTTTATTGGACCCTTAAATCACCATGGGACCCCTAAAGTCGAATAGAGCCGTTCACACAAGATAACATACCTAAACTAACATCGTTTCGAACTTTGATTGAGGACCACACATGTGGAACCTATTAGTGGGCCCCCAACCACAGATTTTTTACTGCTTCTATGCCGCACGCAACTGAACGGTAGTACTGTAATAGCAGAGGAATTCTAAAAATGAACGTCTAACCAACCTGTAACTGAAATGAGAGTCCACTCATCGCTAGGTTTCTCGTCACAGGCGACCGCCTGTACTCGTCCGGGCAGAAAAGCGAACCTATTTGGCACAATTTTTATTCTACCGTACTAATAGTGTAAACACGTTGGTTTGTCTGGTGCATGTGTATCAAACAGACCTAAGCCTAAGCCTAAGCCTAAGCCTAAGCCTAAGCCTAGGCCTAAGCCTAACCCTAAGCCTAAGCCTAAGCCTAATAGCCTAAGCCAATTAGCCTAACAATTAGCCTAGCAGATATACTGCGCGTGTCGTGTACTTCTCAGCTAGCTGTTCGATATACTCAGTTGTAATAGGAGTGAGAGTAAATAAAACTCCGACGTTAAAGCGAAATACTGGCCGGTTTTTGAAACGCATCTAGTACACCAGCAAGCTTAGGCACATTATGCAAACGAACATAAATTAGATTAAAAAATCGAGCTAAAATCGATCAAATTAGCATAAATACGTAAGAATTTAGTTGACCACGATGCGTTTCAAAAACCGGCCGGTAATTCGCTTTAAAAATAATCGTATGTTTTATAATGTCTACCTTCGTCGTCGTAATCGTCCTCTGGAATAACACTCGTGTCGGTCCACGAACCTCCTGTACTAGACCATTCCCTGAATTAGTTTAAAATATTAAAGCTGTATGACACGTGGTTTGTAGGCGTGTTCCTTTCTGTGCAGGAAACGACCAGGTCGTGATGGACCATTCCCTAATTGTAAGACCGAATTAACAGAAGTTTGACTTGTACTCTTGTCTGTAACTTTGAAACGACCACAAGGCGAATGAAGCATGGTCGACCCATCTTAACTCTAGCTATAAGACATCCAACAAGGTGTCATCTGGAACTTTTGACTACCTCCGACAATGAACTTGGCGTGTAAGCGGCAATGCTAGGCGTACATGCGGCATGGAAAAGTAGCACACCGTTGGGAACTGGGGCGTAAGGATTGCCCGACTGCTTTTTTTTCCTTAGTGTATTTCTGCTTATAGGGTTTCCAAGTATCCCAAAAAATCGGTCTGATTCTGTCAATACTACTGTATGCTGCATATAAATATTACAAAAAATATCATCATGTAGTTCCAATATACTGTAAATTTTCATCACACTTGGAAAACCAATCACGTTTTATCGAGAACGCAAAAAAAAGTTTATTTTTATTTCAGGAATTGCAAAAAAAAGTGCGCTCTGGAAGGCCATGCAAATTCTAACAAAAACAAACTGTCGTGATTAAAACCTACGGATATATCCATTTTAAATAAAAAATATGTAACTTACAAAGTGTTTATATCGTCAAGACTAATATACGAGTCTCGCTTGGACATTTGAGAGGAAAATGCGCTCTGCTTCATTTTTGTTCAATTCAGTAAATGGACCGTGTTTCAGTTTTTTTTTCCAATAAGGGAGCAAAATTCGGGGTTTAGGCTTAGGCTTAGGCTTAGGCTTAGGCTTAGGAAAAAAGCCCCCGGAATCGGAAAGGTTTATCTAATTTCTAGAGAACGGCGATGTACCAAATTATTTGTACGGAATGAAAAAAACGTTAAAGCGAAATGCTAGCCTCCTTGGAAAATTTGCATATGATAAGCAAATCCTATGTATCCTATGCTAATTTTGTACGATTGCAACTTAGCATAAATACGTAAGAATTCAGTGGTCCACGATGCGTTTCAGAAACCGGCTATTACATCGCTTTAACACTTACCGTACACGTATGTGTGGAGTCTGGTGCTGGAATTCGTCGTCGTCCATTTTGTTATAACCTTTCGTTTTGTTTAACTAGTAAAAAGAGGAATCAAAATAGAATTTAATAAATATTACTGAAAACGAGAAGCTGATGAACGTTGACTTACTATTAGATAAAAAGGGAAGGAAGAGAAGATTTCCAAAAAAAAAAAATAGTAAGGAATTACTTTTATTGTAACTTTCTAGACTGGACATTCGGTTCAACAAACAATGCCAATAGGCAAAATAATTGACTCTCAACAAAAAGGCTTAGGCTTAGGCTTAGGCTTAGGCTTAGGCTTAGGGGGGGGGGGGATAGTAGCAACGAGCAACTAGCAACCCAGAGGCCGCTTTCACCAACATTTACTTCGGTCATAAATTTTTGACCATCAAAAGGGTACTTAGGTTAAGTAAATTTATGACTGAAGAACGCTGCAACACGCTTTTTGATGGATTTCACAAACAACAGCTAAGTATGTAGTATGTGACTTGGCAATTTGCCAACCTTGTAAACAATGAAACTACTGAAGTACCGGGATACTTCCACATTTTTCGTCTAAGTGCGCCTACCATGCTATAGGCGACTTCTGTCAAACAGTACTTAGGTTAGGTGTAGCTTTGTGTCAGAAGTAAATGGTGGTGAAAACGGCCTCTGATATATGATTAAGCGGATCAATATGCACTAGGGAACATTTTGGAATAAAGATAAGGGGTAATGATAATAAGAAAAAATGACGGCAAGGAGAACAAAGAGTATAAATTTATTCGTGAAGCTATAGGATTCATACTTAAGTACTGCAATACTATACCAGTAACACTGATGCATAACGGGTGAGCGTCCGCAGCCCAGTCTTTACTAGGAAGATTTTATATTCATTGAAATAAAGATCAAGTGCCGAGGGGAGCCGCCCTAGCAAATGAACCTGCCGATAAAAGCTTATTATCTAATAATTTTAATATTTAAAATGACTAATTCACAGTAATTTTATTACTCATCGGCATTCGAGTGACTATCTAATTCTGACTAATATTTTGATTATTTTTTTGCATATCTATAATTAAATATTTAAAGCGAAGTACCTGTCGGTTTTTCAAACACATCGAACAGACCAGCAGTCTTATCCAGCGTATGCAAATGAACATAACTTAGAATAAAAATCGAGCTGAATTCGGACAAATTATCTTAAATACTTGAGAACTCAGTTGTCCACGGTGCGTTTCAAAAACCGGTAGGTATTTCGCTTACAAAAAAATGGAAAGAGTAAAGAATTGTAGCTTCTACAAGAAATATTTAGAAATCAAACAATTGTTTCACTAAACCGCGAGGTGACTTATCAATTTTCGTTCAATTTTCCTCCCCGACAGGACCTGCGCGTTATCAGTAAAGGAACTGGCAAAAGCGGAATCAGCCTTTAATCTGTTAGGTATTACGTTACGCCGTGACTTATTTTGTCTTGCATAGAGGATTCTATACCCGGAGGTATTCAAACTTTGTTCTTTTTCGTGCTAAACTATTGTGCTAAATTGACCAACCAGTGGTTTTTTTTTCAGTAAAAGCGCAGACTTGCTAAGAGAACAAAGTTCTTAAAGCGAAATGGTAGCCCCTTTGGAAAATTTGCATATGATCGCAAATCCTATGTATCCTATGCTAATTTTGTACGATTGCCGTGGACGATCGTACAAAATTAGCATAGGATGCATAGGATTTGCTTATCACATGCAAATTTTCCAAAGGGGCTAGCATTTCGCTTTAAAGGGATAGGTGCACCTCGAATTGCACCTTTTTAATTTCTATTGATAGTATGAGGGTATGACCTATGACGATCAAAGTACGAAAATTGCAGTAAATTTCCTTTGCTCCTCGAGTCAGGAGCAAGCTCACAGGCTAAGCAGCTACCTCGACTTTATAAAACAACTGGCATACCGTAGCCGCAGTCAAACGGTATGCCAAACTGTGCTACAAGTGCGAAATAGCGTGATAGGGCTAGAGGTGCAGAGGTGCAGAGATACGATACGCCAGTTGTTTATAAAGTCGAGGTAGCTTAGCTTTTGAGCTTGATCCTGGCTCGAGGAGCAAAGGAAATTTACTGCAATTTCGACATTTTAACCGTCATAGGTATAGGTCATACTGTCAATAGAAAATATAAAAAAGGTGCAATTCGAGGTGAACCTATCCCTTTAAATGAATACTACATCTACAAGAGATATGTAATCATGTAATACATTGTAGAATACTCCAATAAAAGGAGTAAGTGGCGGGAGGAATTAAAAAAAATCGCCCGATTAAAAAAAAACGAAGGACCGGGCTCAATTGAAGGTTTAGTCATATTCCTTCCATCAAATATGATTTGCTAAATCTCAATAAAGACGCAAAAAATTTATCCCACAGTCCAATTACGCAAACCCGCTGCTTATCTGAGAAGTGAACATGTTTCAATTACAGTAGTCCATCCAATTTTAAAGGTGTATTGCGATTTTCGGGAATTTGGTTTTCAATTGTGTGAGAGCTCTCGAGACCATGCAACATACCATTCAAAGCCAAGACATTTTCATACCTTTTACAGCGGTATGGCAAACCTACGCTGGATACTGTATTCTCATGTTGTGTGTGCCGCACGACACTGTGCGGTTTTTAAATAATTATATGGATTTGCATACAACATGTGGAAATAAAGCTGCCCAACATACAAAAACGGATGTTATATCGCTTTAAGCTTTCACTATAAGCAGTCACCTTTTCGCAAACCTTCTTATATCAGCAATCGGTGGACAATCTTCCGGCTTTGGATTTTGTGCACTCCTGAAATTGTGTAATCAAAGAAAATACGATAGGGTAAAATTTGCTTCAATATTTAAAGCGAATGACCGGCCGGTTTTTGAAACGCACCGTGGACAAGTGTTGATGCTAGTTTCTCGAATTTAGCTCGATTTGTAATCTAATTTATGTTCATTTGCATAAGCTGCATAAGAATGCTGGCGTGCTCGATGTATTTCAAAAACCGGCCGGTATTTCGCTTTAACTGCCGTGTATCGTGACAATAAATACTCTCAATTGGTGGAAAAATTATGGTAATATGAAAATCGCGTATGGTCATAATTGAATGGAAACGGAAGATGAATAAAGGTGAGACAATGAAACTTGAATGTTATGAACTACGTATACAGTACACATATCTAGCTGGATAAGTCATTTTCTACATCAAAGCGAAATACCGGCCGGTTTTTGAAGCACATCGAGTACACCAGCATTCTTATGCGGCTCATGCAAATGAGCATAAATTAGAATAAAAAATCTAGCTAAATTCGAGCAAATTAGCATAAATGCCAGTTGTTCACGATGCGTTTGAAAAACCGGCCGGTATTTTGCTTTGATTCATTTCGCGTGTTATATACATTGATGAAATGTGATTTTCAAGTAACTACAGACAAATATTAACTACAATATCTAGGCCGGCATCAAGAAATCGTTTTACTTATTCAATAACAAGAAAAGTAAAATTCAATTGCAACGTTTCCCATGTCTGGGAAAATTGGCACTTGTCACTTGCACACAGAACTAATTGCTTTTCAAACTTTTCAAATAAAACGGGCCAGGAAAACTTTCACAGAAGAACCTCTGTATAGCGAGGCAATTAAAACCGTAAAGATAATTGGCATAATTATGATAATTATTGTTTTGAGAATAGGAAAAATATGCTGAAATATGGTCATTGTTTTCGAACACTTACGAGAAGCATGGGAGAAGAAGGCCCCCAAATTAAGAAATATTTCATGAAAGGAAATCGTACACGGATAAACTAATTTACTAATTTGATTAATTTATAGTAGACTAATTGTAAGCAAATCATACGTGAAGGCTAGGTTCGGTAACGTTCTTAGATTACGTAAACTGTAGGCAAATACTTGCAAACATGCAAACTGTGTATATAAGGTGGAAGAGTAAAATTAACAAACAGTGAAAATTAACCTAGCAACGGACAATGAGCACCGTACTCCACCAAATGGCGGCAAGCATACAAATTCAAATTAGCAGACCAGAGTAAGAAATGGCGGGAAGAATAAAAATTCAAAATAGCCGATCTCCAGATAAGGTTTAATATCCGGTGTGGACCTTTCGACTGAGGCCCGCGGATAAAACTCTTTGTGGCCAAGTGTCCCAAAAGGGCTCTGCGTCAGCATATACGGGGGCATCGATCTTAGTCACGCAGACGGATGCGAAATACGGTGCGATTCGGAGAAGCGCAGATCCGGAAGATGACGAGAGACAATGGAAATCTGCGAGAGCATAGACATCATGCTTCGTCTAAATTCGTTCAACCAAAGTAGTATGCATGCTTCATCGTGGCAGGGCAATGGAGGAAGAATTAGGGTGAACAGATAATTAAGACAGATAATTAACAAGGTAATTAAGAATTATATAAGAGAGAGGAGCAGGCAATTGCATGGAACCGTCAAATAAAGTAGCTCCTTTGGACCATCATAGATAATTAATATAGCGACTTGCGCCAGAGATGCTCAGGACCGTGGTGGAGTTAATTACCAAGATAATTAAGAATTATGTAGATGAATGACGGTAATTATCAAGATAATTGAGAGTTTATAGATGATTGAAGGGAGCGGGGCAATTGCAAGCATACTAATAGCAAGGGGGAGCTAGCTCCCTCGAAACTTGGAGAACACACATCCTAACTAAATGAAGCAATGATACTTGATATGGACGTAAAAATCTCAAGAGTTAGAGTTTTAAATTGCAATCGTTGTGAGTCATTCAGAATTCAGAGGATTTATACTTGGGCTGTGACATTGGCCAATGGTTTAGACAGAGAGATAAAGAGTAATCTTTAACATTCTAGTGGTCTATAGACTGCACACTTTAGACTTAGCGCTTTAAATAAATAGTTAAATGATTAATGTATTTAACAAAAAGTATTGAAAATATAAAAATAAAATAACCGACCCATTTTCAGCGAAGTGCACCCTTTTTGACTGAACAAGGTCGGACAGGCTTTTTTTCAACGGACTTGACTGAAAAACATTGCAAAATAATTCAGGAACAAACTTTTTTTTATGGATAAAATATAGTTTGCCAAATTTACAACTTGGATTTGAAATAACAACTAGACAAAGATAACCAGTAAATATTAACATTAACTAATTCACGCAACTGCGAACTCGGTGCACTAACTCACCAGTTGTTGGGTTTTGCTCAATAACAGTATCAACCAATCATGGAAGCCCGTCTCTCTATCAGACTGTCAGCGCATATAGCCAGTCAGCGGTGTCGAGCGCTTCCTACTGTAGTTGTGACGTGCTCTGGTGAATCGGCTTTTAAAGGGAGAGGCCCACGAGAAGAAAGTTGTCCTCAATTTACTTGTACAGAATGTCCGGTACTTCAGAAATATTACCGTGAAAACCGCATTACTTGAAGCCTAGAACTCACAGAGTTATTCCCCGGCAAACAGTTCGGCCAGGTACCGTAGTCAGCAACGTCAAAATTCGTTTTTACGGTTGATATCCGTTCATTTGCATTCTTTCTCTACATAATAATGCTCAAAAGAATAAAGATCATTCCTACGTTTATAAAGAGGCGTTTCCAATACAGTAATGCCCTAAAAGCGCAAAAATTCTTTCTTGCTACGGTACCTGGCCGAACTGTTTGCCGGAGAATAACTCAGTGAGTTCTAGCATTGCGGTTTTCTCAGTAGTATTTCTGAAATTCCGGACATTCTGTACAAATAAATTGAGGAAAACTTTTTTTCTCGTGGGCCTCTCCCTTTAAGTAGGCGGGGTTTCTATCTTTTTATAATTTAAGAATAATAATAACGTAATGTTTACATACCATAATGACATCAAGTTCGAGCTGCACGTCACGTTTTCAAGGTTTCGAGGAAATCACGCGGAACTACAAAAATACGAATAAACCATTAAAGCAGTATTGTACCTACTTTGGAAAATTTGCATACGATACACATAGCCTATGTATCCTATGTAAATTTGGTGCCGGAAGCTTGACAGACGTGCACCAAATTTGCATAGGATACGTTGGTATGCGGTTTATCTGCAAATTTCCCAAAGTAGGTACAATACGACTTTAAAATTAGATGTAAAAGTAGCATAAACTACAGTTGAATACAATTGACGTAAATCTAAAGGCAACTGTGAAAATAAAATAAAGGATTTAAATAGAGACGAATCTCAAAAGCGAAATAGAAACAATGTCCAATCTAATGGCAAAAGACGCAACGAAATGTGAGAAAGATGCGAAACAATATGATTAATCAAAATATGATCACGAGATTTTATTAACAATGAAATATATTCACAGCAGAAAGGATTTCGTAAATGTTAATGTTTATTAGTTTATGTTAATGTTTAATGGAAATTAACTATTAAATATTCACCTATATAAATGTATAATGCACATTATACATGTTTATACATGTATAATGTTTTAGGACGAACGGTAGGAGGCTATAACTAAAAATCGCAACTACAAGCTACAAAGCGCTACTTCCCACATACTACATAATACATAAAGAGGGGGCACGTGTTGCCTTTGGCATAACCGAATAAATCTGTCAAACTACGTTCATAATTGGTCATTTTGAATATGAAGCCTTTATTCCAACATAAAAAATGAAACATTAACCTCTTTACCTCCGAATTATGGTTTAAAAAAGATTAAAGCTAGAGACACCCACAGACTGACAACATTCAAGAGGTTAATGCGAAATACCAGCCCTTTTTTGAAACACATCGAGCAAACCAGCATTCTTATGCAGCAAATGCAAATGGACATAAATTAGAATAAAAAATCGAGCTAAGTTCTAGAAAATAAGCATAAATACGCAAGAATTCAATTGCACGATGTGTTTCAAAAACCGGCCGGTATTTCGCTTTAACACCCTCCTCGGACAACAGTACAGTGTATCGGGTTCACATTGATGTTTACCCCAACGAATAAAGTTTATAATGAATATTTATTTATCACAACATACATGATCTTAATGTAATAATATTTATTGATTTCGATAAATAAGGCTAATTGTGCGAGTTAAAGCGATAAAGTGGACTAGTGAATTACCATACGTTGCAAGCAAATTATTATACTTGTTGTTAGGCTAACAATAGCGCTGGATCGCGTAGTTATTTGCTATACAGAACGTGGGAATACAGTGGCCAACATAAGTTTCACCAACCGTCTGTTATACCACTTTAATAATGAAGCGCGGTATCTTATGGTCATCTTTTGAGGCGTGTTAATTGCAGTTATCCTCAATAAACTTTTATTATAAGCACCAAACTGTACGACGCCATGTCGGTGCAGTTCTAAAAAGCGAGGGGAGAGAGATTTTATTTTTCTCACTACCACGAAGCGTTGAGATAACAATACTAATGAATACAGGATTGAATATAAATACTAGCCAAAATAATTCACAAATTTAAAAGTTAGGCGTAAAGCTAGGTTAGGATACGTAGATACATTTATTTATTTATTAAATAACACCACAGGGTGTGCATCACAATGAAATGATGAAGAAACAGTAGTATGTAACTCGTCGTGTAGTCGTTGATTAGCAAACAACTAAATTGATAATAAAACAATGGAAATCAAGCGTACTGTATAGGTAATGGCGTCAGTCTTTTCAATTTTTGCAAGTATTTGCCGCATCGTATGATATGTAGGCGATTGTATTGTTACCTCAAAAAATAGGCCACAAAATAAGAACTGGACATTTGGATATTCGTTTGCGGGGATACACTATATTATCACGTAAACTCCTACAATTAGACCTCGATTCGAAAAAAATTGAGGATCGAGAACGAGAAAATAGCAAACTGGTTTGTATAAATAGAAAGTATAATATTACTAGCCATACTTGGACAAAACATTGGGATCTCACTCACTCATGAAAATAGTGCCTTATCTTACTCTTACTTGGTGAATAAAATTATTTACAATTTTCTTATTAATTTATGTGTTAGTGATTTGAAGAACGTTTTCTCTTGTTGTGATAGAGATGTTGAAGTGACGGGATCAGGGCATTGACCAACGGGATCTCTGAAATAGATAAATTTAAATAAATAAATTTAAATAAATAAATTTAAATAAATAAATTTAAACAAATATTATTCACATTGTTCATTGTTCATTATTGATGTTAGTAGTAGTATTACGATGTATTGCAAACACAGAAGTGCTTCACTTTAGAATTTAATCAATAGTGCCTGAAAACACCCGTGTCAGTGCCTTCAAACAAAAGTGTGAATTCGTTTTCAACAACATCACAACAAACACCTACACTAACTTTAACCAAACGTACCTACTAAACTGTATATGATGAACGAGACTCAGTTTTCTCAGTTCTGATCCTCTAAATAATGTTTTATGATTGCTTTGCGATTAAAATTATTTGCTTTTTTGCAGGTTAAATTTATAATGTATGATGATGTGCATGTGCGTGTTTGTGTGTGAGTATGTGTGTGCGTGTGGGCTTGTATGTACGTGTGTCGATGTGCTTTATCGGTCACATGCCAGGCTTATGTCACTTATGTGTGTCCACGTGTTTGTGTGTGGTTCATATATCGACGGAGCCAAAGTCCCCTATAAACTACAATATATAAACTATAAAGCATACCGATAAGTAGCAAGGTGAACGCAGGCGCTCACACCGTTCCACGATGCCCATAGCATGTGACCGACAAAGTGTCCAACTGGGGATAACCCTAGCGCCGGTTCCAGAAATAGCCAATAGAAGATACACAAACTCGCGAAAATTGACTGCGGCGCTATCTAAATATAAAAGTTAAAAAGTATAGTCCACCCAGTTATCTCAACCGTACCAGTGGAGGATACTACACCCAAGCACTCTTCGACGCCATTTGACACAGTTGCACACCATTGTGCATATACAAATGCAACTAGACGTCTTTGACTTTGACGTCTCTGACAACCGGCTTACTCGAACTAGACAGCATTGGACACGGCTAGACACCCTAGGACACTATTTAGTACACTTAAGCTTAAAAAATTTAAGTTCACTCACCCGGAGTGTTACACGGATATCAAAGTCTCGTCTGCTTCGTTTGCTGCTCTAAATAAAAAATATAGTTTATGGTCTTATTTATTAACCCATAATTCCACACAATACAGGAACGAATACATGTAAATGAAGCGTGTGGTCGAGCTTTAGACAGGCAGGGCTCCACGGAGAAAACTTGCGTGCCAACGACTTGGAATAGTCACTTGTACGTACACTGTAGGTGTAGGTAGCACCCCTTTTGGAAGAAACAAAAAAAAATGAAAAATAAGAGGGATTGATACTCACATTTCCGAAGGTGAAGTACGTAAACAAGACCACGTAGGCGAAGAAATTGTAAAACGCATAGACGTATTTGCTGAGTTGATCTAAGTACCTGGAAGAGTAGATTTTTAATATAAGGTGTAAGCAACAAGGAATATAGATTAAATAAATTTATAGTAAATCTAGCCATAAAAATTATTTTTTTTGCAAAAACCTCTGTTACTGGAACTGTTTCTCATACTCCCTGCAGCCTACTATTGCAAAAGTTATGCGAATTTTTTGATTTTTTGAAAAGAAGCCTAGCGGCCTAGCCTAACCTAGCTGAACTACAACAAAATGCTCTGGTTGAATAAATAAAATATCAAAGTTCTTACTGTATTGAAGATACAAGTCCTCCGTCGTGGATAAAAGTCCACGTTATAGTGCTGGGTGAAAAATCTGCGCCTCCGACGATTATTAGTGTTATCATCTCGGCCAGTGAGAAGCATATAATGAGCAGCGCCAGCAACTGCAATTCGTATTTTATAGTTATCGATTGATTTAAGGCTCTATAAGTTTAAGTTCAAAGTTAAGGCACACGTAAGTTTAAGTCCCACGTAAGATTAAGCACTAAATTAGTTTAAATCAGACGCAAGTTTAAGTGTTGGATGTAACATTACCTTGGACAGTATATCTGGAAATAGCGTCCATGCTTGGGAGCCAAACCCTACGTAGAAAAAGCGATGCGTAGTGAGAAGACATGTGAACAACACCATTGCCATCCAGGAAGCGGCCATTATGGCAGATATTGTCTAAAACTTATGTTAAATACTATGTACGTTATCCTCCGTACCGCATATGAATGTAGTTCTTAGTTCTTATCGATGTTTATGTGGGGGCCGCTGCACCTCAACACCTAACTTCAAACACAATAAGCGAAACAACGTGAAAATTGGGGTGCTAGCGGCATGAGAACGGTGGATAACTTGCACGCCATTTACATTTCGCGTGCATTTTTGCACGCCACCACGTTGTCAAAGCAACTTGCTTGCAGTTCTGACGTCGCTGGTACGTCAAGATTCCGTCAGAGGAGGGCGGGTTCACAGACATTTCAATTCCTCCGTTGCTCACTTGTGAAGAGATCAACTGTCTTTTATTTTGACAATGATTACAAATTGTAAGCATGACTGAATGCTTAGTTCGGAAAAACCATTGATTTACATCGAATTTATTGTAGAAAACTTGAACAGCAATGAGAATCGCCTGGGCCCTTAGAGACTTAGCGATACACTTCCCGAAGAATTTATTTTTCGGTATTTAACAAATTTACAAAAACTAAATTACCTTCATCCATGTTGCACTCGGAGTAAACGAAAGCGCCACAATTCCACTTATTCCATGAAGTAAAAGTTGTAAAAGATCAACAATTGCCACGCAAAACATCAAGTGAAACACGAAGCCGGACTTGTTGGATATCCGTTGGCATATTATCTAAAAGTTTAGTTTGTATATTGTGTTTTATCGAATTTGTATTTGGCTTCGTGGGTCCGAGTCCATGAGTACTTGCTCTTTAGTCCTTTAGCTACATGCATATAAATTCAAAAAATTTTGACGGTAATCATTTATTCCACTGTGACTCAATCAATAGTGTTCAAACTTATGAAACAGTCTGAATTGTGGGCTTATGCTGTGGCCGTTTCGTTGCCGAGCATCACGCTAGCACCACTTTTTGCAACCATTTTTATAACCATTTTTGGGTGGGAGCCGGCGGAACGTTACAGTACTATTTTTTATTTTTTTGAAAACCAACCACGATATATCCAACTTGAATAATGATCAATAACGCAGAAAATAGTAATAGAACTGATCCACAAATTTGAATTTCGTTACTGGTTAGACGTGCAAAGTAATCGCTCGTGTAACGATCCATATCCTGAAACCTTCAAATATGTATGGAGCAAGGACTTTAAAGCGAAATACCAACCGGATTTTGAAACAAATCGAGTAGACGAGCACTATTATGCAGCGTATGCAAATAAACGTAAATTAGAATAAAAAATCGAGCTAAATTCGAGAAAATTAGCATAAATACGTAAGAATTCTGTTGTCCACGATGCGTTTCAAAAACCGGCCGCTATTTCGCTTTAAGAAAATCAGAAAAATTAAAGAAAGCCCGGTCGAAATGATCTTGAAAACCACCATGGAAGCTTTGTAATACGTGTGAAAATCTCAAGAAGATAACATCTTTATACAATGTTTAAGCGAAGTAAAGGCAAACTAGCAAAACAAAGTCACTGAAAAATCTAGAATTTAATTACGAATAGGAGCTGTTTTTAAGTTACGTCCTAATATATACAGTAAGACCTAAGACCAATAAACTCAAGCAATAATCCAAATGTTCATAATCCTATTTTCCCAATTTCCAGCTCACTTTTATATAGGGCCCGATGATGTCAAGTGAGAAAAATGCGCCTACTTCCTTTTTATAATTTTAATGAAAAGAATTGAAAACGCCATCCTAGACTCCTTTTGACCTAGCATTTTTCCTTTGTTTTGTGTAAAAATGAATTGTACTTGATTAGAACAATACGTGGATTAAGAGGAATAAATGATGAGAGATGTTCTATAGAATATGTAAAATATCTTATTGTTTCATGCTTGCACAATGTCTATGCTGCAGAATTTGCACTTCTTTAGCTGCATTGTAGCGGAAAAAATTCACCACCCACGTCTAGTAAACTTGCTATTGAAATTGAAAAAGGATTAACGAAATCTGATAAGTAAATAAATAAGCTATGGCTCATTTATTCTACAAGAGTCCTCCTTACATATTATACTGTGGTCAAAGCATGTGTCTTGTTCCGCAGAGGTCCTTAGAGTCCTTACAGTCCTTGCAGTCCTTGCAGTCCTTGCAGTCCTTGCAGTCCTTACAGACCTTACAGCCCTTACAGTCCTTACAGACTTTACAGCCCTTACAGTCCTTACAGGCCTTACAGCCCTTACAGTCCTTACAGACCTTACAGTCCTTACAGACCTTACAGCCCTTACAGTCCTTACAGCCTTAGCAGGCTGGACTGCGAAATCCAGATGACTAATTGATGGATATCATTGATCTTATTAGAGCGTTCCAACTGTCCAATGCCCTTTGCTAATCAGTACATATTCATTCGATTAATATGTCAATGTCAAACAGACCGACAGTGCACCGGTTATGAATTTTTCAAGCAAATTCTTTCTCTTGCAGTGGATGAGTAAAATAAAGAATATTTTTCAATTTTTATTTTCCGATATTCTAAGCTTCAGGATCTGGAACACCTGTGTGTATGTAGAACAATTTAAATAAATGAAATTACGGCGAACATAGGCCAAATTAATTAACGACATTACATTACTTCCTGTTTATTATGTTTACTTCCGTTATGTTATTGTTATTTTCAGAAAACATAATATCAAATATATTCATAAAGTGAAAAGAAAATAAGCCATAATAAAAGATAGCGTAAAATCTATCTCATTCAGAACAAAATCAGCACCCTTCTTCGAGGGTTACGCAAGAAAATAGTGGTAGGACGAGGAGGATTGGCCGCCAGAGTTGAAGGACAATCCCATCTTTAACCTGTTTTAACCTTCTCGCTTCCACTTCTCGCTCAGCTTGTGCCAGACTTTCGCCACCTTTTCGCGAGTGCACGGCGTATTCCTCGTCGGAAGCTGGCAAGGCAAGTGCGCACACTTCTCGCAGAAGCCGTAGCGCTACATATATTTTGCCGCGCACCACAAAAATTCCTCGTAATCTACGTGAAACCTCATCAGCGAACGCAGATTACTAACACTAATGCTAAAAATTTCGTTGTCGTTTTCATAATCTCAGGAGGCACGTTTTCTCTACACAAATAAACTGCCTTATTGTTCATTTTACGATTTAAAAATAACCCTTAAAATAGCTCATTAAAATTGCTTGTCCTTTGTTTGGTGTTTTCTAGGATTAAAAAATTCAAAAGAAAGCTGAAATCAGGCACTATATATATTATGAAATGACGTGTGTTGGAGAAAGTCGTTCGTTTCCATAAGAAGTCATTAGTTGTGCGAAAAAAAGGAAAATACGAATTTCGGACGAAAATAAATGGAAAACTAAGTAGATTTTGGCGCGAGGAGTTAATTTTTCCATAATAAGTAAACGAAATTAAACTTGATAGCAATTACGAACAGTTGTAACATAATATATAATATCAGCTCAGAAAAAATAAATATAAACATATGAAAACTTGTTAAGTAGTATGTAATATCAGATCAGAATAATATAAACTATGAACTGAAAAACATGGCAATTACGAAAACTTGTAAAATAGTAAATAATATCAGATGTCAGATCAGAGTAAAGTGAACAATTAAAAAAAACTTTTAATATACATATTCAATCCTCCAAAGACAAAGTCATTATCGCAGAATAAAATGTATACGGAAAAGTCTAATAATAGCGTGAGAACACTAACGACGGTGGGAAATTTTTTGCGCACATTTTGTACATACAAGGTGCGAGCGTACTTTTGTAGCGAAATACCACCCGGTTTTTGAAACACATTGCGTACACCTGCTTTCCTATGCAGCATATGCAAATGAACATAAATTAGAATAAAAACTAGACCCCAATTAGACCTCCCGTTGCATAGATGCATAGGAATGCAAGTATTTGAGATGCGTTTCAAAAACCGGCCGGTATTTCGCTTTAAGAAAAAAGCGTGCAAATTCCATGTATGTATTACTGCTTATGCATGAAAACACTGCAATTGCATCCATGAAAGCCATAGCTCGTAAAGCTCAAAACAATTTTTCCAGAATTGGTCGTATTTTAAATTTTAATCTTTATATGTAAATCTTTACAGATATTGACCGAAATTTTAAAGCAGTATTGTACCTAGTTTGGGAAATTTGCATATGATTCGCATGTCCTATGTATCCTATGTCCTATGTCTATGTAAATTTGGTGCCGGAAGCTTCGGACGGGCACCAAAAATTTGAATAGGATACATATGATATGCGTACCACATGCAAATTTCCCAAAGTAGGTACAAGCAAGCGAAAGAGAATTCTTGCAATTGACAGAGGTTTTACAGAGGATGACCAGACTTAGCTCCTATATATACGAGCTCAGAAATGCGGGGTAAATATTTTTATATTTTATGTACATACGATCGAACATCCCAATCAAGCTGCAATTCAAAAATGAAATTCCTAAACAATCTACTCTGTTCTCATTTGATTTTTCGTCTTATTTCAACCAAATGTGAAATGTGATCATTTTCACTGGAAATTATTAAAAGAGACAATACAAAAAATTTACAATTTTCAATGCACGCAATTAACTTACACTAGAATCTAGAATTGAGAAACTCGTAGTAAATATAACATAGTGCACGTAGATACATGGGGAAACCGAAAACCCCGATATGACCCCGATCAAGTCCCTCAAAAAATCCGACCTTGATCGTTGCCATATCGGGGTTTTTCGAAAAATAATCGGGGCCATATCGGGGTTTTGGGAAATGATCGGGGCCATATCGGGGTTTTCTGCAAATAATCGGGGCCATATCAGAGTTTTTATCGAAAATAATCGGGGCCATATCGGGGTTTCACTTTCCTATGGGAAGGCTTTTCGCTCGCTATCGAAATTGCACGCTCAAACGAAAAGGTTACACAAATGAACCTTTGATGGGCGGTAACTCGAGAAAAGTTGGTCACCAGAAGGTCGCCAAGTGGTCACTTGTTGGGCCATGAAAAAAAAACGAGAACCGCGAAATGCTTTCCCCGTTTCATATATGTCGGCCCGACGAGCCGTCTAGTATCTACTTTCCTCGGGACAGAGTATTATGCTAAACTGCTTTGAAGTGTTTTTTTTTTTTTATTTTCTTCCTTTTAAATCACGCTTCAATTTCGTTGTTGGGATTTCCTATACAATAGAACAAAAGATGAGGGAAATTGAACGGGCTTTTAATAAATTTCGTCATATTTTTTATTCTCTACCATTGCACAAAACACGAACTTTCCCCTTACCGGATATATATCACATTGATATGTTTGTATCACAATGCGCGCCGCGCACATCAAAAACACGGTATGAGAGCGTATGCAAATACGGAAAATTTGTTTGAGAAATGCCGGAAGCCGGATTACGAGAATGTCGCTAGGAGTTGTGATTTTATTTGGAAAGTCTCCAGAACATCTTGCGGACTCTCGGAGAGGGAGAGAGAGAGAGAGAGAGAGAGAGAGAGAGAGAGAGAGAGAGGAGTAGAGATAGAGAGAGAGAGAGAGAGAGAGAGACAGAGAGAGAGAGAGAAATGGAGACAGAGAGAAAGAGAGAGAGAGAAGTTCTCGATGAAGATTAGCGTGTTTGTTTGAACGTCGGCATGCAAAAACACATAATGAAGAGGAGGGGTTCCTGCACCATTAAAAGCAGTCTACTGTCCACTGATCAACCATTAGCAGACAAATGTTCTTTAAAGTGCTATGACACGTGCTTTATAAAGCGAGGCTAGGCTGTGTTCCATTATGTGCCTTATGTCTCACAAGCCACGTGCCATAAAACTTGAAGCTTTTATTGTTGGGTTTGATTCTCTGCGTTGTTGGGTTTTTTTATTACTTCATTATTTCACTCAAAGCGAAGTACCGGCCGGTTTTTGAAACGCATCGCGGACAACTGAATTCTTACGTATCTATACTAATATGCTCGAAATTACTAATTTACGTTCATTTGCACACGCTGCATAAGCATTCAGTTGTCCACGATGCGTTTCAAAAACCGGCCGGTATTTCGCTTTAAATTATGTGTTTAGTATGCATTTACTGTTCACAACTCCTTTGATATTCCTTCTGTCTATTGTGATAGAGGTTTCGGCACAAAGTAACGCATTCACTGATTGGCCGCTGGTGTTTGGTCGACGGTATAGGTGAGATCAGATTTATATTGAAACGATAAAGCGGTATAACAGCCGGTTTTTGACACGAGTTCTTGTTAGCTACGTTCCCATGCACCATATGCGAATGTGAGTAATACATTGGGGTGCAGTTGGATATCAAACGTTTCAAAAACCGGCCGTTATGTATTAAACTCGATGTGCCACGGAGAACATAAACAAGTTTGCCTAAAATACAATGCCTGATATCTTCGTTTTCCACGGGAAACTTTAATTAGAAGTTAGGGTGTACTTTTTTCGCTGGTCCTGCGTTGATAGCGTACATTGTACATTTCACCTCAGTATCGCCAACGCTGACCAACATTTGCGAGCCAAGTTCTCGCCGCGCACCATGGCGTTTCATGGAGCATATTCTTCGAGAAATATCAATGTGTATAAGGGAATTCAAGGAAGGCAGTACAATAATAACGATTTATTGGTTAACAATCAATACAAATAACGCACGTCAGCCAAAGGGAACCATAGATAGCAGATAGCCTGATAGCCCGTTTGAAAAAAATTTTCCATGACGCTTTAATTCTTTATCTCCAGGCTCGTCAATAATTTCAATATGAATATGGGCTCGTTTGGAAGTCTACACAGGCAAACAGAGGGAGGAATGTCAATCTGTGACTACTTTAAATCATTGGGAATACACACACCCGAATGCTTTAGGAAATTGAGAGGTGAACTATTTTAAAGCGATATGGCACGTGGTTTTGAAACAAATCGTGACTGCATTTCTGTGTATTATGTGCCCCCGCCCCGTGATGGAAGGAGCCTGCAACATTCTGCAAGCTTACTGGTGAATACCTGAGTGGATAGGCCGTGTAACGGAAATTTTTTTAAAGCGAAATACCGGCCGGTTTTCGAAACACAAACTAAATTCGAGCAAAAAATCATAAATACGTAAAAATTCAGTTGTCCACGATGCGTTTCAAAAACCGGCCGGTATTTCGCTTTAATTGAAATCTAAATCTAAATAATCGACTCAGGTCCAAATGGGCCGCAAGAAACACCAGAAGATGAGGAATTCGGCGACTCAACCGAAACAACCAGGCCGTTTATGCCAACAACCACAAAGAGGCCAAGAAGTAGGATTGTGTTTCCCTTTAAATCGATATAAGATCCAGTTTTTGAAGCATATGTGCTTGGATACAGGGCCAAAATTACGTTTTGAGGACTGACTGCTTTACCTGAAGGAGGAGGCTCACGAGAATGAAGTGCTCAAATAGTTTCCTTTCATCGAAAGATGATGGTATTAAATTCAGAAAGATATGTCTTACAAAGCAAAGGCTTTTAATTCGAAGGAGTAAATCAATATAAAACTATGAATTCTATCAAAATTTTAGATCGTAGTAAATAGTTGATTTCCATAGGGGGCATGCAAATTTTGTGCCGTCTTGCAAAATGACTTGATACTGCAAATCGGTAGAACGGTCTGTTTTTGAAGCGTATGGGCTTGGATACAGGGTCAAATTTACCTTTTGAGGACTGACTGCTTTATCTGATGTGCTTATTAATCGCACATGATGTTTGTTCCAAAAAGGTAACCACATCGCATTCAACAATAAAAAATACATTTTATTTTATTTGCTTTTGTTATATGATAGAAAATAATTTGTGTTAGTTATTGTCGTTGAACATAAATATTAGCTTATTTATTTATTTATTTCAGTATTGGCCCCAACTTGCACAAGGTCGTATGCTTCATATACATGCAATAGGAATCCTGCCTGCGCTTCTGATACTATGGTAGTTTTTACGTACATAACGCTTGGTATATTATGCTAACTAACCAATTACATGCTAATTACAGATCTGTCTTACACATTTTGATATATATACTTCATATTGACATTTGATGCTAATTTCCTAATTATCTAATTAGCAAATAATTGCAGCTGTGCCGGGACGTCCTCGGCCAAGCGTGCTGTAAGCCGGGACCCGGTATGTGTCCCACCCCAGAGCAATTAGGATATAAATGTTCAACTAGAAGCCGCAAGCGGTTGATATCTTGGTGCTCAAAAGATGAACATTGTTTAAATGGAACAAAGTGTTGCTCAACAGGATGTGGGTATAATGTTTGTGTATAAGAATATATTTATTTATTTATGTATTTATTTATGTTATTTATGTGCGATAATAAATTATATAATAAAGTATGGAAACGCCTACAACCAAATACCTTGAATTTTCAATTTACGGATGCCAACTATATTTACTTACGATAGTAGAACAATATGCAGAACTTGGCTACAAATTTCATCATTCGTCTGCGAAAAAGCAGATGTGAATGGTACGTAACGAGCACACAGACAAACAAACAGACAAACTTTGTCAACTTATCTAATAAGTTCATATATTGGCTTTAAAAAGTGTCGCCGCCAGGGCGACCCTTCTCTGTTGCTCGCCCCAGTTCCCCGGCGCGCACCCGCTGATCGTCCCACTTTGCCGCCGTGCCGTATATAAACGTGGATCCTGCGGACACATCGCTTCTTCTCTCCTCACATATCTGTTCCCGCTGCTCACCACAAACAATCGCTACCGTCCTCTACCGTAATACCCAACTCATATACTGTTCAACATTGTATTTCCCCAGATAAACCCGATTGTATATTTTGTGTACTATTTATCGCAATATACATCAGTTCTACCACAAGTCAATCGCTATAGCTGTACCCTGACAAGAGCATTCTACATTCATACACACACACACACAGGCTACAGCTGTAACTATTTATATTCCACGTTCAGTGGTAGAATGCTCGCCTGCCACGCGGGCGGCCCGGGTTCGTTTCCCGGACGGTGCACCAATGTTACAGCTGTAGCCTGTGTGTGTGTGTGTATGAATGTAGAATGCAATTTTATATGTAGTGTATACGAATATTGTTAACATAATTGGGTCCCCTTCGGCTCCCTTTGGCGCATTCCGGCATTAGTTCTTCTTGGCTTCGCCTTGCGGAGGCTGCGGAGCTAAACAGGGATTTTGTTAATTGTGGCATTTAATTGCAGATACGATTGAAACTTAGGTTCTGTGTACGAATTAGTTAATTACGCCTGACTGTTTGCAGGTTCGAATTTCCTAGAGAAAAAAGGGCGGAATGTTATTCATTTTATGTTGTTCGAGAGCAAAAATGTGTAAAATGCTGTGGAATACAATGTAAGTAAAAAAAAATTGGAGACATACCATCAGTCCTTACCCTTTTCCGTACGTCTTTGCTGAGCATAGCAATGTCCTTCGTTGTTGTGGGCGCCTTGGCGTCCTCAACTGGACATAGCAGCTTGGAGTGGGTATCAAACCGCTCTGCGCATACGGCATGACGGCAATCAACGCCTCGATTAATACAAATACCGTTGTTGCGCTCGATTCCTTTGCTCCGACACGCCTTAGAGAGGCATAGTCGGCACAGGCCGTTTTCAACCGCGAACTTGCGGCGTTCTTCTAGACTGAATTTCGGACTCGGACATTTTCCGGTATAATGTGTGCCCGAACAGAACAGGCATACTGCCTTGGACTCATTTTCTGCCTTCTTTCTCTGTATCTCCTCGTAACGTCTTTTGCGGTGGTACTGAGCGGAAACATTGGCAATGTGTATAAAGGACATCGTTTCTTCTTCCGTGAAGTTGTTCATCCTGGAATTTTTCAACACATATTTCAGATTCAATTAAGGTCATCGTATAGGTGAATGTCAGAAAGGGAGAATGGAAAGGAGATATTAGAGTGGGCATATGAAATAAATGACACATATTTCAGACCAAGTAAGGTTATTGTATACGTGAATGTAAGAAGGTAAGAAATTGAAGGAATTTGGAGCTTATTAGTGAAGACATATAAAAGAGTTGATACATCGTCATGTGGAGAACTTTGAAATAAATAAAAAGGAGAGCGTGTGCTCGTTGGCGTATATATTGTGGTGAAGTGAGGAGTGTAGGCGGCGTTAGGGCGGCCTACTTTCTTGATTTATTGTTACTAGATATGATCTAGGTTAGTGTTGGTTAATGGATGTGTATGATCGAGATGTACCTTTGATAAATTTTATGGGTAGGTTATCGTGCAAGAAAGGGAAAATATATGATAATATTATGTTTGTGTGGTATGTGAACGATACTGAGGAGTTACAAGAGTAGAGCGTATTTTGCTACGAAGGGTATGCATTTACTTAGGGCATATATTAGTGCTAGTGTGATTAGGAAGTATCCAATTATTTTTGGTAGGTTTGTCAGTATACTCCAGCCGATGTGTAGTACATCGGGTAAGTGAAATCCGTCAGTGTTGATTGTGGCATTTTTTCCACCAATTACTACGTGAATTCCGTGCTCCATGTCTTCTGTGTTTGTGAACTGTAAGTGTCCTTCCATGCGAATGGCAATGTTTTTGGCACCGCATTTCACATAGCACAGTTCAGATACGAGTGCATTGTCGAATTGTCGTCTAATTTCATTGCTGAACCCGTTTTTGTTGCAGAGTATGGTGTGCATATAAGTCTTGTCGCACTCTATGTGTGCGCGTGGAGTCTGTTCAGCGAAACATGCTATATTTGCCGTTGCTCCAGCGCTGTGGCAATTATAGCACCCAGTGTATGGGGTGAATGACGTAATGCGACAATCTGCTGAGTTCTCGTTTGTGTATATGTCAAATACTGATTCGAGACAGATATTCAGGTGAAAGGAAGTGTCGAACATTTTTAGACTTGGGACGTTGTTGACAGTTTGAGTTAGTTCGAACGATTCTCCGATGATTGGGAGAGAGTATTGGTGGCTGTTTAGTTCCGCGAATAGGTCTCGTTCGTCGCACTGACAGATACTTTGTTCTTCACCAGCTTGGCAGGTGCATGTCTCAACGTATTCACATATGCCCTCATCATTGCAGTTCAGTGCAGGTGATGGCGCGTTTCTTTTGGCTACGGCAATCTTGTTCCCGGCTTGGAGAAATGATGATTCACTGTAGGGTAGCATACCTTCGTGATTAATGTTTACCAGGGTGATTTTCACATTTCCCGCTTCAATCTGCTGTCCTTCGAAAACAGTGATTGTGGTGACATTAGTTTGACCATTGAGCTTTCTGTGTTCGATATCAAGGATCATTTGTGATACCCGCTGTCTGCACTTGAAAGTCTGAATCTCTGTTTCGTTGTTCGGTATGGCGTACGGTCTATAGAAAAGACAACCATTATCAAATCGGAAACATTGACAAGTCCATCCTCCGCATGATGTGGCGCAATATGATCGTCCTGGATATCTATTTGCTGTTGCTAGGTCTGGAATTAAAGTATCGTGTCTGACGCCTCCACATTTGTCTGCAACGCATAATGAGTTGCCTGCGCATCATTTTGCGGATTCAACTGAAATCGTAGAGTTTCGAGTGAACGCGATGTCTGTTTTCAGGCAGCGGTAGCTGGCGTGACGTGCTTTAATTATGAACTGCTCGTAGATAGTGTTGTTGAGTGCAACGTTTACGCAGGTTTATTTAGTGTGCGGTGTGAAGAATATGTCTTGAAGGCTTCGAACTTTACACTGGTCATTCTCGCAGATCGTCTCGTTGTGTGAGATACTAATTGTGGTATCACATGCTGCTGTCATTGTGATTATATTTAGTACAATTGTCAACAGTGTCAAGTTCTTCCGAGAGGGTATTTTAAAGTTAAAGGTTCCTAGACATCGTGATGTGCTTGGTACTTCTTGTGCGGTATTCTTTTGTGATCTCTTGCTTGAGGGAATTTTGGGTAGTCCCCAATTGGTGAGTTCTGTCATTTCTTCGGCGATCTCGTCGGTCTCTTGTTTTCCCCTTAGGCGATTGCCGACACGCGATAGGGGGTGTTGGTTGCTCGTTGACCGATTTTCCTTGGATAATCTTTGCGGATCAGCTGGTATCCCGTGGCGATGTTTCGCATTGTCTGGTTGAAACGACAGGTGAGAGAGAAGATAACCCAAATAAGGAATGTGAATAATAATAAGAGGAATGTGATTAATGTTACAAATCTTTGTGGTTGACATAGTGGGTTTAGAGCGTTCTCCCAACAGAAAGTACATTGAATATTCTCACAAAAGGGTTGTGAAGCACAAATTTGTTCGAGTATTACAAATTTTGTTCCGTCAAAACGTTTCCAGCGAATGTTGTGCTTGTGTAGTGCAATATTTTGCGGCAATGGGACTTCCGTTTCCTTGTTCGGGGTCATCGAGTTAAAGCAATATCCGTTTTTCACTTGCATGGCACGAGCACATACTTTGTATGGGTGATCAGTTATTGGATTGGAGTCTTTCAACAGAACACTGCCTCTCGTGCATATGATGGAGGCATCGTTTGATATAGGTGTGCTCTTTGACAGAAAATGGTTATGAACAGAAAACTTTTGGGCGATCTTGGGAGCACTTGTAGCGGGTTTTGCTGTGAGCCATTTTTCGTAATGCTCATCGTGTACATGGTCCTCTGGAAACCTTCCTAGATGTTTCAGAAAACTATCCAGTGTCATGTTATACTCTTTCGAGATAGCTTTCTTTTCTACCTCTGCATTGCGCGTTGTGTGTTCTCCCCTGTCAATATAAACCGTGGTTGTTGGTTGCGCTGTTGTCGGCGTTGTTTGAGTTTGGGAGTACGGTGCCTGAGACAAGAGTGCCTGAGTTTTTTGACCATATGCCGGAGGGATTACATAGGGAAGGGTTACAATTTTTGCGGTGGCTTCCTTGGGTTTCCAAGTTGTTGGTGTGGTAGTCAGTGTTGTGTAGCTAATGGAGCGTACTGTATGTGCGATTGTTTTCCAAGGAGTTTGATTAGTTGTTTCACGTACTGGGATTACTGTAGGTGCTGGTTTTGGTGGAGTGACAGGTGGTTTTGTGATTGCGGGCAGCGTACTTGGAAAAGGTGTTGTGGTTGTAGTGCGCATTGTTGTTGAAAAGGTTGGGAAACGAGTACCATATGTTGGGTTATGAAGCACAAATTTGTTCGCGTATTACAAATTTTGTTCCGTCAAAACGTTTCCAGCGAATGTTGTGCTTGTGTAGTGCAATATTTTGCGGCAATGGGACTTCCGTTTCCTTGTTCGGGGTCATCGAGTTAAAGCAATATCCGTTTTTCACTTGCATGGCACGAGCACATACTTTGTATGGGTGATCAGTTATTGGATTGGAGTCTTTCAACAGAACACTGCCTCTCGTGCATATGATGGAGGCATCGTTTGATATAGCTGTGCTCTTTGACAGAAAATGGTTATGAACAGAAAACTTTTGGGCGATCTTGGGAGCACTTGTAGCGGGTTTTGCTGTGAGCCATTTTTCGTAATGCTCATCGTGTACATGGTCCTCTGGAAACCTTCCTAGATGTTTCAGAAAACTATCCAGTGTCATGTTATACTCTTTCGAGATAGCTTTCTTTTCTACCTCTGCATTGCGCGTTGTGTGTTCTCCCCTGTCAATATAAACCGTGGTTGTTGGTTGCGCTGTTGTCGGCGTTGTTTGAGTTTGGGAGTACGGTGCCTGAGACAAGAGTGCCTGAGTTTTTTGACCATATGCCGGAGGGATTACATAGGGAAGGGTTACAATTTTTGCTGTGGCTTCCTTGGGTTTCCAAGTTGTTGGTGTGGTAGTCAGTGTTGTGTAGCTAATGGAGCGTACTGTATGTGCGATTGTTTTCCAAGGAGTTTGATTAGTTGTTTCACGTACTGGGATTACTGTAGGTGCTGTTTTGGTGGAGTGACGGTGGTTTGTGATTGCGGGCAGCGTACTTGGAAAAGGTGTTGTGGTTGTAGTGCGCATTGTTGTTGGAAAGGTTGGGAAACGAGTACCATATGTTGGAATCTTGCCCAGGTTTATTTTGACGCCGTTCGCTGTCTGGAACAATGAAAAAGCCATCACAATGCAGAAGAATGATATGGCATTTGTTCTCAATGTGTTTGATCTGCCCTTTGTAGAACGCGCGTACTCTTGAACTCTTTCCTGCTGAACCGGTGCCTTCTGTGGTGCTGGGTAGCAAATTTCGAGCGGTACAAGGAGTTGGACAGGCCTGGTGATGAGGTTTCCACGATTTGATTTTAGGCTTACTGACCGAACACGACCGTCCCGGCCTAGTTTGAGGTCCATTACCCGTCCGAGTTTCCATTTGTATCTCGGCTGGTTTTCATCCTTGATGAGTACCACCTCACCGATCTGTGGCACAAGTTGTGCTGCATGCTCCTTGTTCTTTTGCGTGTAATTCTCGAAAACCTTGTTGGTAGCAAGGTAATCTCTCTTCCATAGCTTCCAGAATCGTTCGACATGTTTGTTCACGTCTCGGTAGGACTCGGTGTAGTCCATATATTCATTCTCCTGGTCATTGATTTCGCACTGCGGCATGCGGATTTTTGGTGAGATCAGGTCGATTGGCCGAATGACTTCGAACTCGTTGTCCGTGTCATTAACATAAGTTATCGGTCTTATGTTGACGATTTTCTCGGATTCAATCACAGCGGTTTCAAATTTCGATTTTGTGAGAGTTGTGTTGCCAATTGCGTGTCTCAATGCTTTCTTCAGTATGCCAACCATTCTTTCCACACTTCCGTTCTGCCATGGAGCGGCAGCGGCACTGAACTTCCAGGTTATTTTGTGACGTGCTGTCAGCTTGACGATATGCTCTGTGGTTGTCATTCCGTTCAAAAGTTTGCTTGTGAGGCTGAGGCTGAATGTTGTTGCATTGTCCGAATAGATGGTGAGGAGTACCTTTTCTCGCCATGAATCTTGCCAGTGCTAACATGAATTCGTCTACCGATAGCGAATATACTACTTCGACATGCAACAGTCTCGAAGCTAGGCAAGAGAACAATGCGATGTATGCTTTCGTTGTGTGGAATAAGTCACTGTTCAGAACGGTAAATGGACCAGCGAAATCAAGTGCGGTATGCGTGAAGGGTAGGGACCTGTTAACTCTCTCTTTTGGCAGCTGTGGGAGTGGAGCTACTGGAAACGGCTTGTTGTTTTGTCTTCGACATTTTGGACATCCTCGCAATGCTGATTTCACTGCGCTTCTCAGTCTTGGTGCATAATACTTTTCGTT